>BPLS01027415.1:2913-13658 GCA_019656275.1 Rhododendron kiyosumense
GGTATCCAAAAAATATACCCCGAATACATTTTTTATTTATGACGACTTTTGTTAGCGGTAAGAAATACCTGTTCGATGTGATTTCGGGGTACCTTGCATTGCTCAAATTGGATTTTGATCGGGATGATCAGTCTCTCGCTTACCATTTAAGAATAATCATTCCATGGGAGATTCGACACTGTTAAACAATTCCTGCAACATTCTTAGTTTACCTTATCCATATCAATACAGAGGGAGAAGGGTGAAATTGCTAATAGGAAGGCTGCAGAATTTGCAGAGTTGGAGGATGGTGATTTTATATACTTGGAGGGCGCCCCCTCTGTCGCCGGAGTTTTGATTTTTTATGTCCTTGTTTGTTGGTTAATTGGCTCGGTTTGAGGTCTAGCGAGGGTGTTGACGGTTCTTTTAGTTTGTTTTTTTGGCATGGTTTTTGACAGTTTTGTTGTGGTTGTCGGTGTTAGGCTGTGTTTTGCCTCGGTTTGGCGACTTTGGTCTGATGTAGTGTATGTGAAAACCCCCAAAAGTCCACATCGGTGATCCGGTGGGTCCAGGAAATTGCTTATAATATATAAGGACATGCTTCGAGTTATTGTCTAAACTGATAGTAGTAAGCTTTTGAACTACGTCAGTTGTCGTGGGGGCGCTCTGCCTTTCTAGCCTTTTGATTGGTTGGGATTAGGTCATCATATTTGCACATATATAAACACATCATAAACCCACTTTTAGAGACCCACTTTTAGAGAAAGAAGAAGAGAAATGATAACAAAAGGTTTGTACCATGTGTAGTGTGCAAGATTTTCACATACTGGAGTTTTAGCACTAACAAGAAGAAAGGTCTTTTCCTTCCATGTAGGGTACTAGGGTTTTAGCACCAACAAGAAGAAAGGTCTTTTCCTTCCATGTAGGGTGCTAGGGTTGTTCAAGAAAAATCGAGAACAATGAAACCGGTTCGGACCAAAACCGATCTGTGCCTTTTGAATTTTAGCCATGGATTAATGATCCGGACACGGATTTGAAAATAAAAAACCGTGACATACGGATTAGGATTGGATTTTCACTTCAAAATCGTGGATTAACCGAACCGGATCGTGAGATATTTAAAAAAAATAAAAACTATACTCCCTCCGTCCCTTATTTATAGTCCGGTATTCCATTTTGGGCTGTCTCGTAATAAGTGTCCATTTTGTAAAGTTAATGGGTAAAAGTTGGTGAATTGTCTATTTTGTCCCTAAAAATATATTCCATTTTGAAAAGTAAGTGAATAAAAGTGTAATAATGATGGGTAAGTAGGAAAAGTGGAGGAAAAAATTGATGTGAAAGGTATAATGATGATGTCTTTTTAATAAGTTGGAATTACAAAGCAGGACACTTAAAAAGGGACGGAGGGAGTACTATATGTGTGTGTAATATTTATAAATACTTATAACTACACTAATTGTTATAAAAAAAATTTAACAATTTTACATTAATGTGACAATATATATAAAATTTAAGAGGTAAACTGTAATTTTGGAAAAAAGAAACCATAAATTTTAAACGGCCTATGCGATATAATATTTATATATAGATTACATTGTACTCCGAAAACAAACATGAATGGTTGCTGCCTTTTAGTACGGAGTATTTGTTTGTTGTCTTGCTGTAATAGTGTAATGTTATGGAATGTAATATAACTAATAAGTGTTTGCACTTTGTATTTTTAGTTAGCAATAACATCATTTTATTTTAATGGAAGGAAATCCATTGATAATATCGGGGACCGAACCGTGAGATTTTGGGATTAGGATTGGGTTGCATTTTTTAAAAAACCATGAGATACGGATTAATAGGATTGGATTGCATTTTTTTAAAAACCATGAGATACGGATTAATAGGATTGGATTTGTTGGGAAAAATATGCTGAATTTTTCACAAGTAAATCACGAAGAAAATAATAAAACTGTAGTGAACATAATCCAAAATGCGCAAACCACAGACCAAACGAACACAAGGAATTTTTACGTGGTTCCCCCAAAAAATGAGGTACGTCCACTTGACCGAAGTCCAATTCCATTATCAACAAATGTTCTTACAAATGGGTTTACAGGAGATTCAAGATCTCACAAACACCCAAAGGTGTATTCAACAAACTCCAAATACAAAAAGTAAAGACCTCACTAAATAGATGAACAAAACCCTTCAATATAGCTGAACGGAGAGCCGAAAATCAGAGAACAAATCAGCCCCCAAAGTTGACGAAGAAGCTGCCAAAATCAGGAGAACACAAGGGCTGCACTTGCTTTCCTTCCTCCACCGAAACACACTCTCACACACAGTGCACTCTCTCGTTTTTTTCTTTCTGGTAGTGGAGATAATTTTCAAAGCAGACAAAAACAAATTAGCTTCCAGGAAAAGCTTTTCTGATCCCAACAAATCATGTGCCAAACATGTGCTCCAAGTGTGTGGAATATTCCAAAAACTAGCCCACACAAGTATAACTCATTTGGGCCAAACACAAATTATAATTGGGCTAACGAATATTGGGATTCCACTAAGGAGGGAACCCAACATTCTCCCCCTTCCCGACTTATGCGGAAGGATCAACCAAACCCGACAAAGCTCAAAATTTATCATGTTTGTCCTTAGACAAAGCCTTAGTCATCATATCTGAAGGATTATCATCCGTGTGGATTTTTTCAAATTGCAACAACTTCATGTCAAGTGTGTCCTGAATCCAATGATATCTAATATCAATGGACTTTGATCGAGAATGGAAAGTGGATTTCTTGCTCAAATGCATTGCACTATGACTATCACAAAAGAGAACATACCTCTCTTGATTCAAACCCAACTCTTGCAAGAACTTCTTCAACCACAACAACTACTTGCAAGTTTCGGTAATTGCAATGAACCCTGCTTCCGTAGTTGATAGAGTAACACATTTTTGCAAATTTGATTGCCAATTGACAGCTCCCCCTGCAAAGGTCATCAAATACCCCAAAGTGGACTTCCGAGAATCAACATCACCCGCCATGTTGGCATCCGTGAATGCATCCAACACAGCTTTACCATTTCCGAAACACAAACAAACTCTAGAAGTACCCCGGAGATACTTGAGAATCCATCTAATAGCTGCCCAATGTTTTTTGCCCGGATTTGAAAGAAACCGACTAACAACTCCAACCGTGTGAGCTAAATCTGGCCTAGTACAAACCATGGCATACATCAGAGAACCAACCGCTGAAGCGTAGGAAAATTTTTCCATCTCCGCGTTGTCTTTTTCACTTGTAGGACATTGTTTCAAATTAAACTTAAAATGATTCGCAAGCAGACAACTAACAAGCTTTGCCTTACTCATGTTGAACCTCTCAAGAATCTTTTCAACGTAACTTTCTTGAGACAACCAAATCAGCCCCTTCTTTCAATCTCGAGTAATTTTCATGCCCAAAATTTGCTTTGCCGGTCCCAAATTTTTCATAGCGAAGGATTTACTCAACTCCAACTTCAACTCGTTGATCTTCACAGAATCTTGTCCCACAATTAACATATCATCGACATAGAGCAAGAGAATAATAAAATTTCCATCCGGAAACTTTTTCACAAACACACAATGATCCGAAGTGGTTCTTGAATAACCATGGCCACCATAAAAGAATCAAACTTCTTGTACCATTGCCTCAGAGCTTGTTTTAAGCCATACAAGCTCTTCTTCAATTTGCAAACAAGGTTTTCCTTCCCTTTTTCTTTGAAGCCTTTGGGTTGCTCCATATAAATCTCCTCCTCTAAATCACCGTGAAGGAATGCAGTTTTCACATCAAGTTGTTCGATCTCAAGATTTAAGCTTGCGGGCATACCAAGAACAACACGAATGGAAGACATTTTCACAACGGGTGAAAAAATTTCATCAAAATCAATACATTTTTTCTGCCCAAACCTTTTCACCACGAGGCGTGCCTTGTACCTCAAATTTTTGCCATCATGCTTCAATCGGTAAACCCATTTGTTTTTCAAAGCTTTCTTACCCTTTGGTAATTTCACCAAATCATAAGTGCGATTTTCAAGTAAGGACTTCATTTCATCTTGCATAGCCTTAGCCCACTGACATTTCTTATCATGCTCTAAGGCTTCTTGGTAGCTCTCCGGCTCCCCCTATTCGGTTACCGTCACAAATTCATCGGGAGAGTACTTTCTTGATGGTTGCTTGTCTCTAACGGATCTCCTCAACTCCGATTGCGGTGGTGGCTCTTGAATTGGTTGCTCCTCCTCATTTTCCAACTCAACTTCATTCGGAACATCAACAGTTTCACCAACTTCAAAAGGAGGCTACGCATCATCTTCATTTTCAACATGTGTCGAAGGTGGAGAAGTTGGCTTCAAGTCAACAAGATCACTAACAATTTTCTCCGGTTGATCATCTTTGTCAAAGTCTTTAATTGTTTGATTTTCTAGAAAGACAACATCTCTACTCCGAATGCTTTTCTTGTCAACCGGATCTCACAGTCTATAACCAAATTCCTCATGCCCATAGCCAAGAAAAATGCATTGTCTTACCATGTCATCGAGCTTGGACCTTTCATTTTTCGGAATGTGAACAAATGCCCAGCAACCCAAAACCTTCAAGTGATCATAAGTGACATCTTTGCCCAACCAAAATTTTTTCGGAACATCGCCATTCAAAGGAACCAAAGGAGACAAATTAATCAAATCAACCGCCGTCCTCATTGCCTCCGCCCAAAAAGACCTTGGCAATTTCGCATGTGAAAGCATGCATTGTATCCTTTTCATCATGGTACAGTTCATCCTCTCGGCGACTCCATTTTGTTGAGGAGTTTTCTTGACGGTCTTTTGGTATTTAATGCCTTGGCTATGACAATATTCATCAAACAAGATATTCACCACCGTTGTCGAAACGAACGCATTTCAACTTCTTCCCGGTCTCTCTTTCACTCTTGGCCTAAAAATCTTTAAACACATCGAAAACTTGATCTTTAGTTTTTAATGGATAAGCCCTTAATTTTCTCGAATGATCATCAATAAAGGTAACAAAATAAAGGGCACCACTATAAGATCTAACTTTTAAGGGACCACAAACATCCGAATGAACCAAGTCCAATACATTAGTTTTTTTAGTAAAAGACTTGAAACGAAATGCAACTCTATTTTGTTTACTAGCCAATTAAGCAATGAACACAAGTTTTAAGTGGGGGTACCTTTGATACCGGGTATGAGCTCTTTCTTGGCAAGAACGTGCATCCCCTTTTCACTAATATGCCCAAGCCTCTTGTGCCACAATTCGGTAGAGGAGCCATCGTCAAGTATATATACAAACCCCTTGCTAATTTTTCCTTTCATCGTGTAAAGTGAGCAAGTCTTGTTCCCTTTAGCCACCACAAGAGAACCCTTCGTAAGCTTCCATTTTCCATTACCAAAATGGTTGTTGTAGCCTTCATCATCCAACTTTCCGGAAGAAATCAAATTGAGACGAATGTCCGGCACAAGCCTCACATCCTTAAGCACCAACTTGCATCCAACACTTGTTTCCAAGCAAATATTACCCATGCCAATAATTTTCGACAAACCTTCATTTCCCATATGAACACACCCAAAATCCCCTTCATTGTGGGAAGTGAAGAAATCGGCTCTTGAAGTGACATGGAATGAAGCACTGGAATCAATCACCCAATTAGTATCTTGGCTAACCAAATTGACATAACTCTCATCACATACAACCACAAGTTCACCATCGGAAGAGACCGCCGTTAAGTTTTCTTGCTTCTTTTCACCATGCTTCCCACAATTTTCCTCCTTGAATTTAAGCTTTAGGCATTCCCGTTTCATGTGGCCTTGCTTTTTACAATAATGGCACTTTATATCTTGCTTTGACGGTGATCTTCCCCTCGAACTCCCACGACTTTGATCACGATTGAGGGGAGTGCTACTTTACCTCGAGATCTCCTCTCTTGGGTTAACAACAAGTGCCTCCGAATGAGAAGAACCAGTGGATTTCCTTCTTGTCTCTTCATTCAACAAACTACTAGCAACTTGGCTCATAGAAACAACGTACTCCATCCGGCGCCGAGTTTCTAACCGTAACAACCAAAGTTTCCCAATTCTCGGGTAGAGAATTAAGAAACATCAAAGCCTGCAATTCAGCATCAAACACAATCTTCATAGAAGCAAGTTGATTAACGATACTATTCATTTCATTCAAATGTTCCGCAATAGACTTGCCCTCTTTAAATTTCAAATTCACCAATTTTTGAACAAGAACGCTTTATTAGTGGCCGATTTTCTATCATAGAGACTTTCCAATTTCTTCCACAAATCATAAGCGGAAGTTTCGGTGGAGACATGATGAAAAACACTATCGTCAATCCATTGACGAATAAGCCCAACAGCTTTTCGATTCAATGTGGTCCAATCCTCATTTTTCATATCGATGGGTTTGCCGTATCACCCTCTACAGGCCCATGTAACTCTCTATAATACAAGAGGTATTCCATTTTAATTTTCCAAGTCACCCAATTAGTTCCATTGAAACTAATCATTCTACCCACATTTCCTTCTATGATTTACACCAAAATAATAAACCCTAGCCAACCGTCGGCTCTATTATACCAGTTGTTGGAAAAAATATGAGGAATTTCCCCCAAGTAAATCACGAAGAAAAAAATTAAACTGCAGCAAACGTAATCCAAAATGCGCAAACCACAAACCAAACTAATCTAAGGAATTTTTACGTGGTTCCCCCAAAAAGTGAGGTACATCCACGGGATCGGATTCCGATTCCACTTTCAACAAATGTTCTTACAAATGGGTTTGCAAGAGATTCAAGATCTCACAAACACCTTAAGGTGTATCCAACAAATTCCAAATACAAAGAGGAAAGACCTCACCAAATAAATGAACAAAACCCTCCAATGTAGCTGAATGGAGAGCCCAAAATTCGAGAACAAATCAGCCCCCAACGTTGACAAAGAAGCTGCCGAAATCAGGAGAACAAAAGGGCTGCACTTGCTTTCCTTCCTCCACCGAAACACACTCTCACACACAGTGCACTCTCTCGTATTTTTCTCTTTCTGGTAGTGGAGATAATTTTCAAAGCAGACAAAAACAAATTAGCTTCCCGGAGAAGCTTTTCTGATCCCAACAAATCATGTGCCAAACATATGCTCCAAAGTGTGTAGAATATTCCAAAAATTAGCCCACACAAATATAACTCATTTGTGCCAAACACAAATTGTAATTGGGCTAACGAATATTGGGTTTCCACTAAGGAAGGAACCCAACAGGATTTACAGGAATCCAATCCAATCTGAACCGTGGACTGCCCTACTAACTTTGCATGAGACCACTTTTAGAGAGAGAAACCTTTCCTCTTATATTCATGTGGTTCCTTATGCATTAATAGAATATTCTAAACTTGGTGTTTGATTATTTTTGTTTGTCAATTTAGTGTTATTCTCATACTCCATGAATACACTCTAGATTGATTATCTTTGTCCAAAATCTTCATCACACTCATATCAGACACCTGGGCTTTTATTGCATCTAGAAGACTAAAATATTTTTTAGTCATCTTTTGTTAATCTAGAGAAATACTCTAATAATCATGTTTTTTTTTGTTTGATTTGTTTTTTAAAATCCTTCACATTTTTAATTTAGCATACATTGTAGCCTATCATTCTACATGGCCAAATGATATTGGAGCCAGCTTGACTCGGAGATCAAGGTGGTTTCACTCGAGTCCATGGAGTCAAGAAGGGGCACATGGTGCTAGCTAGTCAAGAATATGAGTTAGGTGTGACTTTGGATAAAAGTAACTCATAACTTGAAGTCTTCTTGTTAAACATTTTGATTAATGAAAGTTGAGTAGATTAGGCCGTGGTTTTATGCGTAGGATTTGTTGACTCTAAGTAGTTTTCACGTATATATCGTATTCTTGTTCTTTAGCTTTATTGCAATTTACTTTGATGTTGATTTGAATTGCATAGTATAGAACTTGGTTTGTGTCTTTGAATTTGTGGTTGAGCTAATTTTTAATTGGTCGTCCCATTCACGTCCCCTCTGGGACTCTTTGAGCGCTTTATATAATTTCACATTCACTCGTGCGTGGAGACGGGGTTAATTTCCTTGGAACGAAGACTGATGTTTGTTCAGAAAATATTTTGTTCCCTAAGTGATCAAACCACAGCCAAAACACACACACAAACACATGGTTATGTGGTTCCCAAAATGGGAGACTCCACGGAGGTAACCGGAGAAATTAATCAGAAGGCAGAAGCTTTACAAGTTGTTCCTCACAACACTCAACACTTTGATGAGTCTGACCATTACATTGCTCAGTAGTCAATACAACTGTCAACCTGGCTAATCTCTCAGATTTCTGATTCAATTGTCAACCTGGCTAATCTCTCAGATTTCTGATTCAATTATAAGAACCTCAAGCTTAGCGGCGGCTCCAGAAATTTGTATTAAGGTGTTCAAAAATTATCTTTAACTGTAGAGACCCACAATTATTTTCTCAAATTTTAAACGTTTAATATGTATTTGGATTATTGAAGTATGGATAATTATGAAGATATGAGTTGGGTCAATGTGAGATGACTTGTTAGTTGTGAGAGTTGACGTAATACAATAGGAGTGAAGGGGTGTAAGTGTTATTTAACCTTTAAAAGTCAAAAATCAGGAGCAGGAGATCCATTTTTCCTTTTTCCCTTTCTTTCTTCTTTCCGGCGTCTCTCTCGGCTCTCACCTCTCTCACCTTCTCTCTTCGATTTCATCGACCACGAGTGAGATTCTTGAAAAATCCCGAGTACTAAAGTTGTTCCACGCGACGAGAGCTTCCTATCCATCCAAGAAAATTCATGATCGGAGCGCTTCGGAGTTTCCTCCATGTTCGGGCATGCTTCTAACCTTCGAGGTTGGGATCTCCTACCTTCTTTACATGTTTTAGTGTTGATTGGATGTACAAGAATCAAATTTGAGTCTTGAATAAATCTTGGGTATGCTGAAAATTTCATGGGTTCTGGTAATCAGTCTTTTAGGAGCCCTTCTGTTAGGAATTAATTTTTGGTGTCCTCATGACAGTTAAAGTACGTTTCAATACGAAGATTTCGGTACCAAGATCATGAAAAACCGATAATCACACAATTAGTTATGAATTTTTGAATACTGGCTGTTTCCTGGATGCGCGAATCTGTGCGTGGCTGTCTTCTTTTAATTTTCTGGGCATGATGAACATTTTGGGTGGCTTCGGGTCTTTTACAGGAGCTGCAAATTTAAGTTTAGAAGGGATTGGCGTTGGAATCAAGTGATTCGGTTAAGTATACAATTTTTGGTAAATCTCTAAAGCAGGGTTGGTCGACTAGGGCGAAAATGGTTGCGAATCTGTTCTTCCTTTGATTGTTGGGTTAATCTCCTCTCGTTTCTAAACTTGGAATTTTTAATGAGTGTAGGACTTGTAGTCGTGCAACTTTTGGCGTTGGTTCCAATATCTTTGGGTTTAAGAATGTCTAAACGTCCGTATTTGTTGTTGGGAGAAATCTGTCGAAACTAGAAATCGTACTCTAAAACACAAGTCCTACCGGTAGGAGTTTTGGCCCTACCGGTAGAAATGCTGTCCAGTAGTGTCTATTTTTGTGAAATTCTGGTCTTCTACCGGTAGGAGGTTGTGTCCTACCGGTAGGGAATGAACAATTTGTTTTTTTTTTAAAAAACTTCGGATGATCATAACTTTGTCGTTCGGACTCCGTTTGGGGCATATTATATATCGAAATTGATGTATGGAAAATCTAGTTTCCAATGGTGGTGGTCTTAAAAACAAATTCTAAACCTATAAGAAGTTATAGTTAAAGTACGGTAGGTTGGTTGTTAGAATCCATACCGATTTCGGAGGTTATGTCGTATTTGAATATTACGAGTGATTTGGTACACTTCTAAATGGTCGAGGTAGAAACGTTGTATGCATTGGGCATTCTTTGCCCTTAGAATCAATTTGAGTGAGACACGAATGTTCCTAGGTGCGTTTAACTATTTGAATGGTCTACCGAGGCTTAGGGTAGTAGGCCAGCACACTTGGAAAGAATGTTTGCCGACACCTAGAGAAAGTAGGAGGTTGAGTGGTTGATTGTATATTAAAGTTGGATCCGGAATACTTGAATGACGATGATTGATTATATTGATGCAATGAAAATGTGAGTTACAACTATTAATTTCCTCTTGAACTATAAATCTGAAGGTGAAGTCGTCGTTCGTAACTACTTGCATGAAGTTGAGTTTGTGATCAATTAGTAAATATTTGGTAGTAGAGCAAATGGGTTGGTGACGAGATTAACGATGAGAATTATGAGAAATGTGATGTGAAACGGTTAGCTAAGGATACATATACAATAAGGAATCCTGGAGCCATGTTTGTCTTCATTTGCCATGTGGTATATATATACTTATTGGAATCGTTTTAATTGGTGGAATTGTGGAAAAAAAAAAAAAAGGGAGGAAAAGAAAGACGAGCTTCATGCATGACTCTTGTACGAACGGTACACTTAAGTACGTGAACAACGCGCGAACAATCGGGGCCCATCGACGGGTGGGTGCTTGGCAGGGGATATCAGGGTCCCATAATTAGCCTGGCAGGAGCTAATGCTCATATTAAACACTCAAGGCCTAACCTTTAAGATAGATGCTTGGCAGGGGATATCAGGGTCCCATAATTAGCCTGGCAGGAGCTAATGCTCATATTAAACACTCAAGGCCTAACCTTTAAG
>BPLS01027415.1:13668-32406 GCA_019656275.1 Rhododendron kiyosumense
GTAGGTGCTTGGCAGGGGATATCGGGGTCCCAAAATTAGCCCGGCAGGAGCTGATGCTCATATTAAACACTCAAGGCCTAACCTTTAAGGTAGGTGCTTGGCAGGGGATATCGGGTCCTATAACGCCCGACAGAAGCAGTCACTCACGAGAACGTAAATGAGAGTTTGAGAATGAAAGACGATTTTAAATGATGAGCAATTCATGTGAAACATCGATGGCCTTATTGGTGACTTGTGAGTAAATCCAAAAGAGTTACGGTCATTCTCTGTTAGAGTTGTTATATTTTATTTATTATAAAACATGGAGTTGTGGTGCATGAAAAGGATTTGGGGTTGACGGGTGAGTTTCTTTGTTGTTGAGGTGCGGTACTATTGTTCGACGTGTCATTGCTTCCCTTAAGTCCTAACTCTATGTGTGTAATGTGTATATTTTTGGTGAGAGGTTGGCTAGTTGTATGAGAAAAGAAAGTGAAAACATTTTGTTGTAGAACCCAAATTTATCTTTAGGTCATTGAAATGGAAATGATAAAGCAAGGATTGATTTGGATAACGCCGTAACGGTAAGCAAAGGTTTTAAGAGTATTGGTGGGTGTGGATGAGAGTGTGTGTTTGAGAAATTGAGTTAAATATTTTCCCTGTGTGAGTATGTTATTTTGAGTTCCACTTTTTGACAAACAAATATGTCCTTTTTCGAAAATGCTTTTCCTTGAGATCTGTCTTTACTTTTGCATATAATTTAGGTATGGATATCCCTACGAGCTAGTGTAGCTCACCCTATCCTTTCAGGTACAAATCAGAGGCTATGACATGGGTTGCTGTGCTTGCATGTGATCTTGCATTTTGAAAGCGACTTCACAGAGTTAATTTGGTATCTCTTATAGACTTTATCTCTGGACGAAGAAATTGTAATCTTATTATTATTATTATTATATTTTTATTAAATGAAGGATTCCTTTAAATTCTTAACTTTCTTTTAACGTGATCTAGTGGCTTTAGGCTGTTGGGCCAAGGATGTAAATTTGGAAATGCTTTGGAGTTTGGAGATGATTTGCGAACAAGGGAAATAAAAATGGCTTTTTGGATATTATTTGTATCATTGTGAGCAGTTTTATTTATCGAAAACCTTTAATATTTATGTTGAAAATCGAGGACGTGACATTAACTCTACTAGCTAATCTCTTAACCAATATAAATATAAGTACAAAATGTCATATACTAGTATAAATAGTGCGGTAAAAAAAAAAACCTTTATTCTAAAAAAAATTAACTACGAGGCAAAATGATAACTTAAAAATATATATTTTTTTTTTTAAAAAAAATAATTTGTTTCTTAAAAGTTGCATAGTAGGTATTGTTTTGAGAATGGATGTGGATTTTTTTTTTTTTACAATTGTCCTAGATGAGATCTCATATTTTATGCCAACGTTTAATCGGTGTATTAATCCACTGAAACACTTTTGAAAGAAATTGTAGAGAGTATGTTGAGACTGACCTTCTCTAAAATATGATGTTCTTTAGGATAACATGATGAGATTTAATTTTCTATCGTTGTCTAAAATTTGAAGAAATATTATTCAAGTTAGTTGAATTTCTTTAAAACTTTGTCCGTAAATTCTATTTGCTAATAAGACAAAAACAAATAAAATAGTTATAATTGTCATGAATGCGGAATTTAACACATTTAGCCGATCGACAATAAAGATGGAGAGGTAACGAACATAAAACTACACCAATAAATTCTGCTTTTTTCTCATTCTTTTTCAATTTCTTTCTTCTTCTTTTTTCACTCAAGTGTTCAATTTTTTTTGAGTCAACAGAAAAAGCTGGTCGTCCTGGCCGGTCCAACAAGTGGCTGAGAGAGCCGTGACCTGATTTTCTCTTTGGTGCATGTGCTTGTGAGTAGGATGGGAGCCCCACCCTCACTAGTCAACAAAGCAATAGGAATAGTACGTAGTACTCCTTCCGTTTCAAATTAATAGTTCATTTTGGTCTCTAATGCTTTTTTTAGATTGTTAATATCTTTAAATCTATAGTGAATTTTATGTGCAATATCGATATCATATGATAGATCTCAATTAATTCTATTATATAAAGTTCTTAAAATTTTTAAAGACATTGTAGATTGAAAGATATTAACATTTTAAAAATTGTATTGGAGACCGAACTAGAGATTAATTTGGATCGAAGGGCGTAGCTCGCTACAGAGGCGGCTCTACATAGAGTCTTCCATGGTCAACTGAATACACAAATATATTTTTTTTCCTTAGAATATATGTAAAAATTATGAGCTAGCCTTTTTTAAACACTCAATTTAAATATCAATGAACATCCAATTCGCCACAAGAGAACCCTTCGTGAGCTTCCATTTTCCATTACCAAAATGGTTATTGTAGCCTTCATCATCTAACTTTTCGGTAGAAATCAAATTGAGACGAATGTCCGGCACAAGCCTCACATCTTTAAGCACCAACTTGCATCCAACACTTGTTTCCAAGCAAATATTACCCATGCCAATAATTTTCGACAAACCTTCATTTCCCATATGAACACACCCAAAATCTCCTTCATTGTAGGATGTGAAGAAATCGGCTCTTGAAGTGACATGGAATGAAGCACCAAGATCAATCACCCTATCAGTATCTTGGCTTACCAAATTGACACAACTCTCATCACATACAAGCACAAGTTCACCATCGGAAGAGACCGCCGTTGTGTTTTCTTGCTTCTTTTCACCATGCTTCGCACGATTTTCCTCCTTGAATTTGAGCTTTAGGCATTCCCGCTTCATGTGGCATTTCTTTTTACAATAATGGCACTCTATATCTTGCTTTGACGGTGATCTTCCCCTCGAACTCCCACGACTTTGATCACGATTGAGGGGAGTGCTACTTCTACCTCGAGATCTCCCTCTTGGGTTAACAACAAGTGCCTCCGAATGAGAAGAACCGGTGGATTTCCTTCTCGTCTCTTCGTTCAACGAACTACTAATAACTGGGCTCATAGAACCAACTCCATCCGGCGCCGAGTTACTAACCGTCACAACCAAAGTTTCCTAATTCTCAGGTAGAGAACTAAGAAGCATCAAAGCCTGCAACTCATCATTAAACACAATCTTCATGGAAGCAAGTTGATTAACGATACTATTCATTTCATTCAAATGTTCTGCAATAGGCTTGCCCTCTTTAAATTTCAAATTCACCAATTTTTGAACAAGAATGCTTTATTAGCCGCCGATTTTCTATCATAGAAACTTTCTAATTTCTTCCACAAATCATAAGCCAAAGTTTCGGTGGAGACATGATGAAAAACACTATCGTCAATCCATTGACGAATAAGCCCAACAGCTTTTCAATTCAATGTGGTCCGATCCTCATGTTTCATATCGACGGGTTTAGCCGTATCACCCTCTACAGGCCCATGTAACTCTCTACCAAAGTTATTAATACCGTTCCGTACCGGCCGGTACGTACCGTTTTAGACAAAATCCGGTACCTTGAACCCCATATTCCGTTCCGCTCTTGATACCGGTGCTTACCGGAGAATACCAGAGATTTCGAAAAATACCGAACGAGATGGTGTTACCGGCGATTTCGCCCGGTATTTTGCAAAGCTGGACCAGTCGGGAAAAGAGAGGAAATAGAGGGGAAAAGAGAAAGATCGGAGCAGAGAACAGGCAAGTTCCGGCCTTCTCGATAGTTTCCAGCGGTACTGACAGTGAAAAATAGAAAAAAACAGTAGGGAAATCTGAGAAAAGAAGAAGATCGGAGCATTTCTCGGGGCTTTTCTTGCAGCTTGTGAACTGGAGAAGACGAAAGTTTTGTTTCTGAAACTTGTTAGTTTCAAATATGGTTTCTTTTTGACTGAATCATGCCTGAGCCCTGAAGTCGTCTTCTTTCTTCTCCCTCTCTAAATCTGTTGTTTCCTGCCTTTATCTCTTCCTTGAACCGAAAATGGTTGTTTTGGAAAAATATACATTACCATGGAATTGAATAGTTGCGTTGGAAAGAGTATAACCTTTTGAAGAAAAGTTAGTATGTAACAGGTGCCCAACATTTTATCCTACTTCTACTATTTTTAGAATTTTTTAAACCAATTCTTTATATAATTATGTAACATTAATCTTACCCAAAAAAAAGTATATAATATTAATCGGTCTTGCTATTGTCAGCCCACTGGGCTGACGATTAGCACACTAGAAGACAAGGAAAACATGTATTTCTGTGTACTTGTTATACCATTTAATACACATTCACACACTCATTATTGTTAGCCTATTGGGCTAATTTTAGAATTTTCCAACATTAATATAGTTGGATTATAGTCAATTTTATAACAAAATATCTAGTATATAATTATTATGAGAATAAATTCTCTCCGCCAGGGTTGGAAAACCCCAGTTTTCCTCCAAGCCAATAGTATGCTGCCATGTCATCAAATTGTACCAGAAAATGGAAGACTCACGTGCATGGGGGTTTGGTTCTCTAACTTGGGTTAAACCTACTGTTACGGTACTCCTCCCTGCTACTAGTACTACTCTTTCAAGCCAAAAACTTAACCAATCAAAAAGTTTATTTTTATTTTTTTTACAAAAACCGGTTAAAAAGTTTGAGAATTAACTATTAACCTATAGGCTGATAACCTATTTTTCCAACTGTCAGAAATATTCTGGTTAGTTTTTGCTTGCCACGACTATTTCTTTTCTTAGTCTGATCAAAAACAGGTCATTCATGGCGAAATTAGGGGATTTAAAAATATTGTTCATGGTATATGACTATATATATTGATTTGAACCAGTAAGAAGATACTTATTTTTTTAATTATTTTATGATGAAATGTCGTAATTAATTTTTATCTTTAGGACTATCATAATTAAGTATTTGCTTTTTATTTATTTATTTTTTAGTCAAACGGAAATACTCATAAATTAAACTAGAGCAGATACTTGATTATGACTTATGAGAGCCCTATAGACAAAAAAAAATAATTATGACCTTTTAGGATAAAATGATCAAAAAAATAGATTTTCGTATTGGTTCAAACAGATTGAAATTTGGAATAATAAAAAATTTAAATGCTCCAATGTTCAATCCGTTTGAACCGATGCGAAAATCTTATTTTTCTGATCATTTTATCCTAAGAGTCATAATTAATAGTTGTCTCTAGAGTTCTCATAATCAAGTATTTGATTTATAGACAACGTATCAATATAGTCATATAACATGAATAATTTTTTTTTAAATCTTGTAGTTCCAGCGTGGATGACTTGTTTTTTATCGACTAGGGAGAGAAATAGTCGAAGAGCACGTAAACTGATACGAACACCTCTAACAGTTGAAAAAAAAAGGGTTATCAGGGTTTAAATAAACTTTTTGATCGGTTCTTGTTAAAAAATAAAATAAAATAAACTTTTTTCATTGGTTAGGTTTTTAGCTTGCAGGGATAGTACAAGTAGGAGTAGTATTGAAAAAGGTAACTCAAGTTGGAGGACGGAACCCCCAAGCACGTGTTTCTTCCATTTCCTAGTACAATTAGATGAGGTGGCAGCATATTATTGGTTTGGAGGAAAATTGGGGTTTTCCAATCCTGGCGGAGAGAATTTAATCTCAATTATAATATACTAGTTGCGGTAAATCTGAAACAGTACTCGGTACCTAACCGGTACCGGTACGTACCATACCAATAAGAAAATCGGTATCCTGTTCGAAACGGTATTCAGGACATTGCTCTCTACAATACAAGAGGTCTTCCATTTTAGTTTTTCAAGTCACCCAATTAGTTCCGTTGAAACTAATCATTCTACCCACATTTCCTTTCATGATTTACACCAAAATAATAAACCCTAACCAACCGTCGGCTCTATACCAGTTTTTGGGAAAAATATGAGGAATTTCCCTCAAGTAAATCACGAAGAAAATAATAAAACTGCAGCGAACGTAATCCAAAATGCGCAAACCACAAACCAAACGAACACAAAGAATTTTAACATGGTTCTCCCAAAAAGTGATGTACGTCCACGGGACCGGAGCCCGATTCCCCTATCAACAATGATCTTACAAATGGGTTTGCAAGAGATTCAAGATCTCACAAACACCTTAAGGTGTATCCAACAAACTCCAAATAGAAAGAGGAAAGACCTCACCAAATAGATGAACAAAGCCCTTCAATGTAGCTGAACGGAGAGCCAAAAATCAGAGAACAAATCAGCCCCCAAAGTTGACGAAGAAGCTACCGAAATCAGGAGAACACAAGGGCTGCACTTGCTTTCCTTCCTCCACCGAAACACACTCTCACATACAGTGCACTCCCTCGTTTTTTCCTCTTTTTGGTAGTGGAGATAATTTCAAAGTAGAGAAAAACAAATTAGCTTCCAGGAGAAGCTTTTCTGATCCCAACAAATCATGTGCCAAACATGTGCTCCAAAGTGTGTAGAATATTCCAAAAACTAGCCCACACAAATATAACTCATTTGGGCCAGATACAAATTGTAATTGGGCTAACGAATATTGGGCTTCCACTAAAGAGGGAACCCAACAGGATTCACAGGAATCCAATCCAATCTGGACCGTGGATAGCCCTACTAACTTTGCACGAAACCACTTTTAGATAGAGAAACCTTTCCTCTTATATTCATGTGGTTCCTTATGTATTAATAGAATATTCTAAACTTGGTGTTTGATTATTTTTGTTTGTCAATTTAGTGTTATTCTCATACTCCATGAATAAACTCTAGATTGATTATCTTTGTCAAAATCTCCATCACACTCATATCAGACACCTGGGCTTTTATTGCACCTGGAAGACTATAATATTTTTTAGTCATCTTTTGTTAATCTAGAGAAATACTCTAATAATCATGTATTTTTTCTTGTTTGATTTGTTTTTCAAAATCCTTCACATTTTTTATTCAGCATATTGTTGCCTATCATTCTACATGGCCAAATGATATTGGAGCCAGCTTGACCCGGAGATCAAGGTGGTTTCGCTCGAGGAGTCCATGGAGTCAAGAAGGGGCACATGGTGCTAGTCAAGAAGATGAGTTAGGTGTGACTTGGGGTAAAAGTAGGGGGGTGTTCCCCTTTTTCAAAAAAGAACTTTTTGGAAAAAGAAGGCAATTTCAAGCTCAAAAATCATATATTTACGCAAATATTTTTTCAATCAATATGGATTTTGTTTGATAGATCTCATTGAGATCTTTTAAACGGTGGAAAAAAAAATCGAAAAATCATTTTTCATTTTCGTTATATTTGAGTTTGAAATTACCTTTTTTTCCAAAAAGTTCTTTTTTGAGAAAGGGGAACACCCCCTAAGTAATTCATAACTTGAAGTCTTCTTGTTAAACATTTTGATTTATGAAAGTTGAGTGGATTAGGCTGTGGTTTTATGCATAGGATTTGTTGACCCTAAATAGTTTCCACGTATATATATCGTATTCTTGTTCTTTAGCTTTATTGCAATTTACTTTGATGTTGATTTGAATTGCTTAGTATAGAACTTGGTTTGTGTCTTTGAATTTGTGGTTGAGCTAATTTTTAATTCGTCGTCCCATTCACCGCCCCTCTGGGACTCTTTGACTGCTTTATATAATTTCACATTCATTCGTGCGTGGAGACGGAGTTAATTTCTTTGGAACGAAGACTGATGTTTGTTCGGAAAACATTTTGTGCCCTAAGTGATCAAACCACAACCAAAACGCACACACAAACACATGGTTTTGTGGTTCCCAAAATGGGAGCTAGACTCCACGGAGGTAACCGGAGCAATTAATCAGAAAGAAGAAGCTTTAGAAGTTGTTCCTCACAACACTCAACACTCTGATGAGTCTGACCATTACATTGCTCAGTAGTCAATACAACTATCAACCTGGCTAATCTCTCAGATTTCTGATTCAAATATAAGAACCTCAAGTTTAGTGGTGGCTCCAGAAATTTGTAATAGGGTGTTTAAAAATTATCTTTAACTCTACTAGCTAATATTCTTTTAACCAATAATATAAGTACAAAATGTCATATACTAGTATAAATAGTGCGGTAAAAAAAATAACCTTTATTCTAAAAAAATTAAGTACAAGGCAAAATGGTAACTTAAAAATATATAATTGTTTTTTTAAAAAAAAATAATTTTTTTCTTAAAAGTTGCATGGTAGATATTGTTTTGAGAACGGATGAGGATTTTTTTCTTACGGTTGTCCTAGATGAAATCTCATATTTTATGCCAACGTTTAATTGGTGTGTTAATCTACTGAAACACTTTTGAAAGAAACTATAGAGAGTATGTTGAGACTGACCTTCTCGAAAATATGATGTTCTTTAGGATAACATGATGAGATTTAATTTTCTATCGTAGTCTGAAATTTGAAGGAATATTATTCAAGTTAACGTAGTTTGCAATGGAGTTGATTTTTTTTAAAGCTTTTTCCGTAAATTCTATTAGCTAATAAGACAAAAACAAATAAAATAGTTATAATTGTCATGAATGCGAAATTAACACATTTAGACCATCGACAATAAAGATGGAGAGGTAATGCAGAACGTAATACTGACACCAATAAATCCTGCTTTTTTCCCATTCTTTTTCATTTTCTTTTTTCTCTTTCTTTTTGGGACTCAGGGGGGCTGTTGTCCCTTCAAGGGACAGCAGCATGCTGTCCCGGGCCCGCTCCGGTCTTGGTCCGACGATCGGAAAAGTTCACTTCGTAGAGCTCGTCGAGTTGAACAAGTATGCAAAAAATCAGTTTGATCGGATATCTTTAAGTGCCTGATCGGAATCTTTTTGTTTTGAAAAGAATTGATCCGGAACACTGGATCAAATCTACTAGAACCCATTATTGGCAAGTTATATGTCTTCCGATCAAATACTTAAAGATATCCGATCAAACTGATTTTTTGCATGCTTGTTCAACTCGACGAGCTCTACGAAGTGAACGTTTCCGATCGTCGGACCAAGACTGGAGCTGGGCCCCTTGGGCCGGGACAGCACGCTGCTATCCCTTGAAGGACAGCAGCCCCCCTGAGTCCTTCTTTTTGAGTCAAGTCTTCAATTCTTTTTGAGTCAACCGAAAAAGTTGGCCGTCCTGGCCCGTCCAACAAGTGGCTGAGAGTGATGTGACCTGATTTTCTCTTTGGTGCATGTGCTTCTGAGTGGTGAAATTATTGGTGTTTACTGTTGTGTACTGTTGTAAGTAATAATAATGGTGAGTACTTTTGTAGTCGGTCAATAAAGTTAATATGTGTATTTGTCCATATATGTATTTGGCCAGAGATGTTTGCACCAATAATTGGTGTAATGGGAGCCCCACCCTCCCTGGTCAACAAAGCAATAGGAATAGTACGTAGAACTCCCTCTGTTTCAAATTAATAGTCCATTTCTTTCTCCAATGCATTTTTTAGATTGTTAATATCTTTAAATTTGTAGTGATTTATATGTAATATGGATCTCATATGATAAATCTCAATTAGTTCTATTATACAAAGTTCTTAAAATTTTTAAAGACATTGTAAATTAAAAGATATTAACATTTTAAAAATTATATTGGAGACTGAACCGGAGATTAATTTGGATCGAAGGGAGTAGCTCGCCAGCTAGTATATCATTCCACTTTTGAAAAAGTTTAACTTTTTTCAAACGGAGATAATTTCAAACTCAAATATAATAAAAATGAAAAATATTTTTTCAATTTTTTTTGCACCGTTTAAAAGATTATTATGAGATTTATCAAACAAGATTCATATTGATAGAAAATTTATTTACCTAAACACATAATTTTTAAACTTGAAATTATCTTCATTTTCAAAAAGTTCATTTTCTACAAAACTTGAACACCCCTGTGTATACGCGTTCTGTCCATTGCCACTGTCCATTTTTCAAGAACCCCTTCTCCCCCCCCTCTCTCTAATATTGTATATAATCTGAAGTTCTGAACCCGTACATATAGGCTAGGCTTGAACGGATCTCCCTTGATTACCAATCCATTTAACTTAGGAAGAGGAAAGTAATGGGTGGATCACCAACACAATCAGTTCTTTGTGCCTTGGCCTTTTACTTTGTTTCCCTCATGGACTTGGTTCAGATTGTCCGAGCTCAAAATGGTACTACTCCTCCTTCCGAAGGTACTCTCTCTCTCTCTCTCTCTCTCTCTCTCTCTCTCTCCTTCTATTTATCTTTTTTACTAAAACAATAACAGTTGCTAAGAAATAATACATCAGGAGGAAACTCTATCCTTAAACAAGGGATCAAGAAACCAGCAGTAGAGACTCAGTCCAAAAACAACATCCAACTCCAACTAAATCCACTACTCCAAACAGACAAAGTCCTATAGAAAATGACCAAAAACATCCACACATGGGTGATAGAAGCCTCACAAACGGAGAGCAATCCTACACATGGACACCAAAGAAGAGAACCAAAAAAAAAAAAACCGGTAACAAACAGTCGTCGGATACACGGCGGAAGAGGCGGAGGAGGGTGGCAGATGGTGGTTTGGGGAGGAGGAAGATGGGGTGAAGGGGGAATGAGAAAAAACCCCCCGAAATCTAAGATCGGGAAATGAAAAAACCCCACGAGGAGGAGAAATTCCTTTCTTCTATCCCGTTCTTTCGTTGAATTGGGGATGGGTTGGCACCTTTCCCGCTACCCCTTTGTCAATGATTTATTTATTTATTGGTAAGTAGGAAAACATGGCTTTGCATGTGGAAGCGCAGTAATTGGTGTTTGGGGGCTGAACAAATATACTCCTATGAGTTTTGGCATAACACATTTTTGGTTTTTGGGTTTAGAGAGCAAAAGCCGAAAAGGCTTGGAGCAGCTTTTCCCATTCTCCTTTTCTACTTCTCATATTTGTCGGAAACAAAAAGACCAAATTACCCTTTACTTATTTTGGAATAACCACACCCCTCAATAAATAATTAAATATTAACCTCCCTACACGTCCCTACATTTTACATCTGCCTTGGAAGTTTGAAGATCAGTAGAAAGAGTGTTTCTTGGGTTCCTAATAGTAAACTGCTTTTCGAACTCAACTCATCAGTTCTGTGTAAGCATACAATCCCATCAGTTTTGTGTTTTTGTCTTCGGGATCATCTCTAAGAGAAGGTACAATTGCAAATCCTCTGCAATTGGCAGTGATATTGGGATTTTAATCTTTGAAATTTTTTTTGGAGGCTTTCAATTACCAAAAAATAAAGAACAAAAAAGACTTCAAACCAAAAAACATAATCTTTATGTCACATCGTTATTTTTCTTATTTTTATTTCATCCTAATTACGTACTCAAATAAAATTGAAAAATAGTTTGAGCCGTTCGAATAACAAAAGAAGAAAACAATTTCCCAATATAATTTGGAAGTTTGAAGATCAGTAGAAAGAGTGTTTCTTGGGTTCCTAATAGTAAACTGCTTTTCGAACTCAACTCATCAGTTCTGTGTAAGCATACAATCCCATCAGTTTTGTGTTTTTGTCTTCGGGATCATCTCTAAGAGAAGGTACAATTGCAAATCCTCTGCAATTGGCAGTGATATTGGGATTTTAATCTTTGAAATTTTTTTTGGAGGCTTTCAATTACCAAAAAATAAAGAACAAAAAAGACTTCAAACCAAAAAACATAATCTTTATGTCACATCGTTATTTTTCTTATTTTTATTTCATCCTAATTACGTACTCAAATAAAATTGAAAAATAGTTTGAGCCGTTCGAATAACAAAAGAAGAAAACAATTTCCCAATATAATTTAAAAAAAATTATTAACACATTATTCATACACATAACTTATATACTATAATAAAGGGCCGGGCAACATGGTAAAAAATTAATCCATAATTTATTTTTAACACATATCTTCCAAACACTATTCTTGTTGCAAAAACTTAAAAAGGCAGAAAGTTGAAAATGAAAAACCAAAAAAGTAGGCTCTCAAATATCTAGGGGGTATTCGGACAAATAAGCCAAAGTGGCTTATTTTGTCCTTATTTAAATTTTTTTCGTATCACTTGGCTTATTGTCAATTTTTTGAGAATTATTGCATCCTCATGATAAGAGGAATCTAAAAAGTAAAAAATTTTGACCGAAATCCTTTTTTTTTTTGAATTTTTTTCGTCTTTATTCAAAAAAAAATTGGATTTCGGTCAAAAATTTTTACTTTTTAGATTCCTCTTGTCGTGACAATGCAATAATCCCCAAAAAATTGACAATAAGCCAAGTGATACGAAAAAAATTTGAATAAGGACAAAAAATAAGCCACTTTGACTTATTTTTCCAAACACCCTCTATGTAGTTTCGATCTCTCGCTTTTTCTTTTTCCACAAACAGAACACTTGTATTTAGTAGCGCTATAGTGGGCACCAACATATTGCACAATGAGGAATTCAAGTGGCAATATTCCTTCGATTCAGGAATACGGTAGCAAATCTCATCATATCTCATCTTAAAAAGAGAATAGTTTTGGAAGGTCGACCCCAAGCCCCCAGGCCAATGTCACACCCCACCCCAGGCCAGCACTCAATTGAGCCCCAACCGATGTGAGGGTGCAACATCAACCACCAACCCATTCCTATAACTCAAGTTCTAGCAATTAAATTAATCAAAAGTCATTTTATTGATAACGCAAAACTTAACATTCTTACAACACGGAACTACACAACAAACTAATATCAACATGAGCTGCAACTAGATTTCTATCTACAAAATTTTGCCAAAACTCGTCTAGCCTTCCCGACATGCTACCCTAAGCGAGAGTACAACCACACGACGATCAGCAGTGGATATCTACAACGCCTACAAAAATGGATTTCGAAACAAAATCTGGGAGTGTTTATGAGACATAGATGAAATTCCATATTAAAAGTACAGCTAAAAGATAATCTCAACTTGTCAACAGTTAATCGAGAAATCAAAAGCAACACCGGGCACACAGCCAATCATCAGGCACACAACCAATAACTTAAGGCATAAAAGCCTTTTGGCATAAAGCCAATCACCGGGCACTAAGCCAACATTCAAGTTCAATTCAATATAGAACAACATCTATGAATCAAACACTCATCTTGTACTCCAAAAGAAAGTACAACTATGGTTTCGGAGCTCCTTGATTCACCGACTCGTCACCTATTCACAAGCCAAACATTTTAGTATATAAATACTTAAAAGGCTTGAGAAATGCATTAACAACATCCTGCATTAACTCAACTACATAACAAATGCTGGACAAAAGTACATTCACCAATTCGCACCCCAAAGCCGGAACACACTATCTAGCAGAACCATTGATTGATTTCTGACTATAGTATTCTATAGATTCAAAGTTAGATTCCGAGACTATAACTATTAGAAAGTACACTCTCAGAACATCAATCTCGATATAAAATTTGCCCTAAACGGAGTCTGGATGACCAAGATACGCTCAAATGAAGTTACACAGCTAAAGCAGAACTCACAGTTTCCAGCAAAACAGTCTGCGATCGAAAGCTCATTAAAAATCACATACTCAATATTTTCCAACGATTCCAACACCAAAGCATCACCAATTGATCAATGTTTAAGACTCATGAGAACCCATAGTTAGTAAGTACATTTAACTATGACAAAATTGATGCAGAACACAGTTCCAAAAGCTGCCCAGATTTCCAGAATTACCAAACCATCAACTTCGGAACAAAAACTGATTTTTCCTAGAAGGAACTAAAGGCACAAACCTTACATATTCAGAAAGATATGTAAGTCTAGTTTCAGAATCAAGAAACAGTGAGTAAAATCGATACCCGAGCTAGAAGATATGTCCGTTTTCTCAAGACATGTTGGTGCTGTTAGCACATATACGAATCTGACAGCAGCTCGGTTTATGATTTTTATCTTTTTCTAAACTTCTCAGAAAATTCTGACATTTTTACAGCATAAGCTGCACGCACCAGAAAATAACATGGCCGGCGTGTCGATGAGAAAAATTCGTCAAAAAATAGGACAGATTCAACTGTGCTCAAAATACAGTTCTGCATAACCATGATATGCACGAATTTTTTAGAATAAAACCCAACTCCAACCTCTAAAACCCTCTCCCAAGGATTCAATTCAGTGCTAGCTATATGCTATGTATGGAATTGAAGAACAAAATCATAGGTTCAAATATAGAAAAATATGAATTACCATACAAGGTCTTCAATTCAACCCTATCCCTAAAATCCCCTTTCTTTCCATCTTTCTTCTTCTTCTCCATGGCTGCTCTCTCTCTCTCTCTCTTCTAACGTAGAAACAAAACCTCCCCTGATGGATTTGTTTTATTTTTATTTTTAAAGACACACACACATCTCACCTTAACACACGGCACAGATGCACAATTCTTTAAAAAAAAATACACCTTAGCCCTTTAAGCTAAGTGTAACATTAAAACACTTCAAATATAAAGGGTGTTACACCCAACCTATTCTCCACAAAATAAGCAGTTTGCTTCCTCTGAAATTTCTTTATGTTGGAAATTCGATGGACCAACTACACTTAAACTGTTGGAGATAATTTAAAATTTTGACATTTAAAATGGCTTAATTTGGATTCTTTGCTCATTTATTGTGTCTGGTCTCATTACTCTCCTCTTCTCATCAGAACATCACCATGCTGGTTTCTTGATTTTGGAAATCTACGTGTATATTTACCTATACCAAGTCAGTAATAGAGATACTGACACACTTCCCAACATATGACTCTCCCACAGGAAAAGAAAAGAAAACCTGAGAAGGTCATGGGGCGGAACACAAATGATTTTTTGGTTCACGTATACTTGTTGAGTTTATAATTTTCATTGTTTTGAGCATACGGAAGTTTCTTGGTTCGAGAAAAGTTTTAGCTGCACACAAACATTTTGAGGATTGTTTTATCTTGGGAGTGGAACGTCATACAACTCGGTGCAAGCGGAGACGTATTTTTTCTTAGGACAACGCTTTATACGTGACTCGATCTACATAAGCTTTCTCTTAAACTGCTACATACGACAACATTTGTTTCTTTTTGGGCTTTATTGTTTATATGGGTATCGGGTGTGCTTGATTTCTATATTTTAAGCTCCCGTTTTAGACCGTTGGGGCCGGGCTTTCAGCCCTTGTGATGTATTGTCAAACTTTTTGTTAGATTTATCTTTTCCCTCTTCCTGTTTTTAATAAATTTTTAGCCTATCAAAAAAAAACTGTTACTTATGAGCTTATGTTATTCTCTCAATATTTTGTTGTTGTGGTGTTGTTTCCAGTTAGTATAGTTTACAGAAATTCTAACGAATATTTCCAACATAAACAAGTAGGAGAGACATGAGGGAGGAGATAACAAAGCATTTGTGTAATAAAGACTTCACGTTATTTCATTTACACATAGACTACTTCATCGTGGTGCATAAACTCTACTCAACCTCACTCTTTCTGATCACTCTCTCTGGTTTCCATCACCTTGGTAACATCTTAGAATCACTAGAATACATAGTTTATATAGACTCTGCAAAAACTCCATATTGCGCATAGTTTTTAGATTGGTCCAGATGAGCTGAACAAAAAATGAGCTTAGAAATAGCATAATTAGATTATGAGGTTGAACCAATACTTGATGTAGCGGCCCATCATAGATCAATGTGAACATCACAAACTACTCCATAAGAAAATCAATCATTGCTGCTACCTATTTCTGGATGTCTTTTTTTAAGAAGCTACATACATTGAAGAAATAAAGTTATTGAACCTAGCTAGCCAACTACACAAACTACTTGATGACTCTTTACACGCATACATAAACACTTCCAACTAAACTCCTGAACTACATACATAACCATTCATGTATCACGTGTCTACTAAAATCAAGTTTTCTTTTCAACACTTTCTTCGACGAATTGATCAGTTACCATCCAAATTTAACTCCTTTGACCTTGTCTTGAGTAAAGTTTTTGACCGAAGTGTTTTTTTTTTTTCAAGCGGTAGTAGAATAAGTATAAGAATTAGAGAATGAATTCTGTCCAGCGCCAGCAAACAAGGGGGTTTTCCGCCACCCCAATGTGGGCTCCCACTGCACGTTTTTTTGGATAATTCGAACCGTGCATCTTGTAGGGCCTGCAAAATAATATATTCACGCAAAAAATCAGTTTGTCCGGACTCGATAGGTGTGTCAAAAGTTGAGTTTTAGACAAAAATATGGACAACATGGATCTGTCAACTGTTTTTTAAGTTAAATTGTCCACGGTCGTCCATTCTTTCGTCTTAAACTCAACTTTTGACATACCTATCGATGTCCGGACAAGCTGATTTTTCGCATGGATACATTATTTTACAGGCCCTATATGATAAACGATTCAGATTACCCCATAAAAAACCATGAAAGAGGCCCATGGGAGTGGCGGAAAACCCCCCTTTTCCTCCGCCTCTCTGGAAAGAATATTTTCTCTAAGAATTATACTATAAAACTGTAGAATTGTATTGCCAATTGACTGTTAATTTGCGTTATGGTTTAGTATTTTCTTTTCGAAACAAGATTACCATGTCAGCTCTACTCATTCGATCTTTTCTTTTCTTTTTTGGAATTTCGGACAGTGAGTGCTTTGAACTCCGTCTTCAACCAATGGGGATTATCATTATCCTCAACAGATTATCAATGGAACATAAGCGGAGAACCATGCAGTGGAGCCGCCATCGACACTACCGTTCCCTGGGTCATCAGCAATGGAGATTACAATCCCGGTATCCGATGCGATTGCAATGGGACTGTTTGCCACATTACCCAACTGTAAGTCTCTTACTAGAAAATACTACAAGGAATTGGTACTATTCTCAAGAAATGTTGTAATATTGTCTAGTGGTACAATCCAGGCTTTCTAACCTTTTTGGTCTCCAATATATTACTTTCGTTTCATTTTCGTTTCCAATGTAAATATTGAAGACATTTAGTCCCCAACATATCAATTTTGTACAATCAAGTCCCCAAGTCTAACACGATTAGTTTCATCCGTCAAAATGAGGGTCATCTTCGTCATTTCACCCACCCCTATAATTAATTTCCCGTAAAAAAACCAACTGGAAAAATGATCTTAAATCATCATGATTAACTTAAGCGCTCACTCCAACCACCAAATCCCCACCTCCAAGCCCATTTCATGAAATCCGAATTCGAATCCTCAATGGGGTTTTCGTCTTTTGTACCAAAATCACTATCTTTTTCAGCTACAATCCCATTTTTTGAGCTAAAATTCAAACCCTCCACGGGATTTTCGTCTTCAATACCAAAGTCACTGCCTTTTTCAGCTTCTATATTAACCTCCAAAGCCTTCTTTGCATCAACTTCAACATATTCAAGAACCCATTATTCCTCGACGGCGTCAAGCTTTGTTGCAACACAAGAAGCACCACAAGATCTGGCGAAACCCGTAGAATCTCCTCCACGAACCGACCCGAAAGCTCTTTAACCAGCAAGCCGCGAGTCCCTTGGTGAGTACCGAGTCAGAATCGGCCTCAAACACGACATTCTTGTCCGAGTCAAGGTAGGCTCGGAAGCAGACCTGAGAAACACAACCCTTCACCTTATTTTCGCTTGTTTTGAACTGGGTTTCGAGGTTCTTGCAATCTGTCTCCCTCCCTCACCCAAACCACCATCTTTTCTCACCGCCACCTCCATGAAACCCCCACAGCCACATCTCTCTATTCTATTCTCTTCTCTTTTTTCTTTTTCTTTTTTTCGTTTTTCTTTGACAGGAATTTAGGGTGAGTTAAATGACGATGATGCCCCTCATTTTGACAGATGGGATAACGACATTAGACTTGAGGACTTGATTGGTACAAATTTGATACGTTTGGGACTAAATATTTTCAATGTTTACATTGGAAGTGAAAATGAGACGAAAACAATACTTTGGGGACCAAAAAGGTATGTTAATAAGCCTACAATCTCAGCTCAGTCAAGCCAGAAAGTGATGAGCGCATTAGGGACGAATTTGGAATGAAAACAACTACCGATTGGATTAACCATTGGAGATGGGATCATCATTTGCAAGTAGGTCAGTTAAGGAGGGTGATTTTCAATGACGACGGATAATAGAAAACGATTTGAGCTGGGATGATTTTTGAAGGAAAATTCTAAAATCAATCCAAGGGCTGACAATAGTAGGTGTGTGAATGTATATTAAAGGAGGTAAAAAATAACAAAAATATATATTTTTCTTGTCTTCTAGTGTGCTTATTGTCAGCCCAATGGGCTGACAATAACAAGACCTTTGCTATTCGCAAGAAAGATTTGCAGGGAATCATGTAAGGAAAAATGCATTTGGACCCATTTCGGGTCCCACAAAAATTTAGAAAAATATCTATAAATTTTTTAAGTTTCGCCCTACGAATCCAAAAGTAATACTTACCGATGTCCGTTGGAGTTGATTTTTTACAAGGCCCCATAAAATAATACTGTATTCAAACACTTATGGATATTTTTTTAGATTTTTGTGGGACCCATTCCGGGTCCAAACGCATTTTTCCTTTTGTGGTTTCTTGCAAATCTTCCTTGCGATTAGAATTTCTGTTTTTGAATGTATTGAGGGTGATAAAAGAGGTAGAAGAAGGCCAAAAAGAGAATGTATTGAGGGTGATAAAAGAGGTAGAAGAAGGCCAAGATCGAAGAGAACTAATTACTGATTCCTGATGAAGTCATTTTGAAGTAAAGCTATTGTGATTTACTCCTACTAAAATTCCTAGATTGATGCTGGGAGTATGATTTGCCTTTGACGGGATATATATATATATATATA
>BPLS01027415.1:32506-57284 GCA_019656275.1 Rhododendron kiyosumense
ATATATATATAAAAGTCCCTTTCAGGTAAGGGCGCCCTTACCGTATTAAGTTGCGGACCTCCCCTTTTCTCCTCTTTCCTGATCGAATTTCAATTATCCGAGCCACTCAATGTGTTCAGAACGTGATTTTAAGGGTACCCGCGAGAAATTAGCAAAAAAAAAAGACCGGAAAGGGCTTCATTCGAGCAGTTTTTATTTAAACCGTTCGATAAAAAACAAATAAAAACTGCTCGGATGAAGCCCTTCCCGGTCATTTTTTTTGCCGATTTCTCATGAGTTCCCTTAAAATCATGTTCTGAAAACATTGAGTGACTTGGATCATCGAAATTCGATCGGAAAATGGAAAATCCTTACCTTAACAAGGTAAGAGCGTCCTTACCTGAAGTTTTGTGTGTGTGTGTGTGTGTGTGTGTGTGTGTGTGTGTGTATATATATATATATATATAGAGGAATTTTCAAGTGAGGGATCCCTCATTTTTTTAAAATGAGGGACTTTCATTTCCCGATCAAATTTTGAAAATCCGAACCGTTCAATGTGTGCAGAACATGATTTTAAGGGTCCCCGCGAGAAATCAGAAAAAAAAATTACCGGGAAGGGCTTCATCCGAGCAATTTTTTTTTAACCGTTCAATGAAAACTGCTCGGATGACCCCCTTCCCGGTCATTTTTTTTGCTGATTTCTCCCGAGGACCCTTAAAATCCCGTTCTGATCACTTTGAGCGGCTCGGATCATCGAAATTCAATCGGGAAGGGGAGTCCAGCATTTTAAAAAAATGAGGGATCCCTCACCGGAACCTAACTACATATATATATATATATGGCGACTCCAGTTTTAGTTAGAGGTGTATATTTGACCTCACATGCAGTCCAGACATCCTCGTTGATAGCCAGCTCCATCTTTTCCCTCCCGTGATCGGAGTTCGTTCTTTCTAGCAGCGAAGAGTTCGTTCTTTCTAGTGGCGAAGGTGTTACATGGTCTTGGGTAAAATTCGACCCCAAAAGCTAGCTATTAAAGTGCCCTCACACTTATATACTTTATATTACTTTGGTTCTCAGACAATGTGGGCCTTCGTTTCATAGAAGGACGGTTTGAACTCAACTCCATTGCAAATCATGGGTCCGCTTAGAACTCAACGATTCCACATTATAGGGATCCCCTCTGATACTGAATGAAATTCCTAGATTGATGCAAGGACTATGATTGGCCTTTGACTAGATTACTTCAATCACACAAAAAAATACCAATCACACAAGGATCAAAGATAATTCACGTGAAGGAATCATGTACTAGAAACATAGTATGATTAAAAGTATTCTTATTCACGATTGTGTTTCCTCACCAAGAGTCCTAAGAACTACTTGCTGAAGCCACACTCATCGTACCCTTGAACGATCACTACATCTTGAATCCTCATACCTTTCAAAAGCGCCTTTTGAACTCCACGGAAGGTCTTGCTTTGAAGTTTGAACATAGGTGCATGATAGAATACCTCTTGATTAGGTTTAGAGATCCATAGATCTTCACGTTTCTTCAAAATACACAGACCCTAGCACTCCCAGAAGTTTGGAGATGGAAATGATAGCTCTGGGAAATGAATACAGCGCTCGGTACCGTAACTAATCCATTTTTATAGAGAAGCCACAACTTGACAATTTTGCCTGAGCGAAGAAATGTCACTCGAGCAAACTCATTTTCACTCGAGCGAAAGCATCCAGTAGACCTCGGTTGACATCTCACCTCATGGTCTCTGTAACAAATTTTCCAGCTTCAATATTGCTTCAATGCTTTCCAAAAACACTGGACTAATGACTACCGGACTCGTATTCAATAAAAATCAAATACAAATTCCTTTTCACAACCCTAGACAGACACTTTAGAAAGAAAGTAAAAGAATCATACAAGTCAATAAAAGGGAATACGTGCAAATGCGTGTTTTGATCAAGAACGTGCCGACCAAAAGAGAGCTCGGCCTATGGAGCTTACATTTACCATGCAGTTGAAGTCAGAACCTTGATTTATGAACTGATCAAGCTCTTAGTACCGTTTGTTGAAGTCTTCTCACTTACTGCTACCTTATTTACTGTTTTGTAACAGCAAAGTTCGTTTACTGGATGTTACTGGAGGAATCCCGAAGGAGCTGTGGTCTTTGACTTCCCTCACAAAATTGTATGTTTACCCACTGATGTTTTAGTTTAAACAATGTTTCATTTTCTATGCCAGAAAAAAATGTTACGTTTTGTCTATGTGAACTGTGACACACTATCAAACTGAAACCTTCAAAATCATGTTGCATCGTTGGATAAATTTTTTTTAACTATGTCATTCAAAATTCTCCCTCATCACACAATGGTTTACTAAGTTTCTCCCAAATTTTGCAGGAACTTGGGCCATAATTACTTGACTGGTCCCCTGTCTTCATCCATTGCCAATCTAACTCAAATGCAGTGGCTGTAAGCCACCTTATTTTTTATTTAACGTTGTTTGCAGGTTGTTAATATTTTATTCATGTCTAGCTAAACTCCTTTAACGGTCTGAGAGCTCATTTAATTGTTTTCAGGATCATGGAGGTTAATGCATTATCGGGGGAGGTTCCAAAGGAACTTGGAAAACTAACTAATCTCACACTATTGTATGTTATTCTTGAATTTGCACGTCTGTAGGTGGTAACTTCATGTGGAAAAATTTCAAAATAGCCCCCAACCTTTACACCAAAATTCAATTAGACTTCCAACCTTTTAACAACTTCAATTTTACTCCCAACATTATCTTCCGTTAATCAAAACGCCCCGGCCCTTCCGTCCGAATGACTAACAGATTTCGTTAAAGGCTCCATCCCAATCGAATTTTGATGATCCGAGCCGCTCAATGTGTTCAAAACGTGATTTTAAGGATTCCTTCTAGAAATCAACAAAAAAACTGCTCAAATTAAGCCTTTTCCGATTATTTTTTTGCTGATTACGCACGGTTACCTTTAAAATCACGTTCTAATCACATTGAACGGCTTGGATTATCAAAATTCGATCGGAAAAGGGGAGGTGCAGACCGAAGCAAAATCCAGACGTCCGGACTTGAACAAAATCCGGATCTATCCGCACCTCCCCTTTCCCAATCGAATTTCGATGATCTGAGCTGCCCAATATGATTAAAACGTGATTTTAAGGGTACCCGCACGAAATTAGCAAAAAAAATGATCGGGAAGGGCTTGATTTGAACAGTTTTTTATTGAACTATTTCAATAAAAACTGTTCAGATAAAGTCCTCCCCGGTCCCTTTTTTTTTGCTGATTTCTCGCGAGTACCCTTAAAATCACGTTATAATCATATTGAGCAGCTCGGATCATCGAAATTCGATCGGAACACTATTTAACGGAGCTTTTAACGAAATCTGTTAGTCATTCAGACGGAAGGGGACATTTTGATTAACAGAATATAATGTTGGGAGTAAAATTGAAGTTTTTAAAAGGTTAATTGGGAGTCTAATTAAATTTTGGTATAAAAGTTGGGGGTATTTTGAAATTTTCCCTTTAGTTTTCGATTTACTGCAATGCAACTTGTTGCCAACAAGTACAAGTCTGCCCACGTATAATCATCTTGTATCCACAACTGTGTCATCTATGTAACATTTTGTAATTTGGATTTTTTCTGCAGTGGCATTGAGTTCCTTATTCCATTGAAAATTGGAATCACTCGTACGTATAACTGAAAGATAAGCCTATTTTCTGATGTTGTTAATTTGGTAATTTGCAGAGCCTTTGGCACGAATAACTTCTCTGGCTCTCTCCCATCAGAACTGGGGAATTTGGTAAAATTAGAGGCACTGTAAGTGCTGAGACATTCCCTAATCTATTTTCTCTCTCTTTTTTTTTTTGTTGAGTAAAAAGGGTGAGGAGGGGGCGACGGGGCATAGCAACTCTCTTGGGAGTGACCACAAGGACTCCAGACCTACGGCGGGCCCTGAAAGGGACCAAAGAGCCATAACAACTACCGCCCCACCAAGGGCTAGTGGACTACCACCGGACTTAGCATGAGGACCAAGTTCGAGAGGGGGTTGTTAGCACGTTTCGAACCGGTGACCTCCTAACCAAAAATCAGCAGTTACAAAAATCCACCCGGTTATAGGAATTAAACCAAACCAAGTTCCTAACAGAGAAACTTTAATAATTTCGGTTTTTTAATACAGTTAATAAAACTGAAGTTCTTTATATAATAGTTCGTGGCGGACTGGCTGCTATGAATTCTATGTGGAGTAGCTGGCACATATTCTAGTTTCTCTCCTTCTCCACAACGATTTTGCAGTAAAAGAACCCTGATGTGTTCTTAAGTTTCACATTATAAACATCATAAAGTTTTAAGGCCTGTAAACTGTAACCTCGATCTATAAGGCTGGCATTGCATGCAAAAAGTTCGAGCATCATACTAACATAATTCTCCGCCTTGACAGCTACTTCGACAGTACTGGAGTTAGTGGAGCTATTCCATTTACATTTGCTGCTCTACAAAGCCTCTCAGCAGTGTAAGTTCTTTCTGGTTTATCCTTTGTCTTATCTAGGAAACTTGAACATGTTTTTAATAGTAGTATTTGTTTTTGTGATCAAAAAAGAATTTTTTTTGAGGGTTTCAGGGATGGTTCGGATAATGAACTCACAGGGAGCATACCTGAATTCATAGGGAACTGGTCAAAACTTAGCTTCCTGTAAGCAATTTGTACACTGTGTCCTCTTTATTTCGATCATTGTACCCTGATCAGTGTTTTACTTAATACTAGATAGTAGATACCAATGTTTGGTAATGGAGATGCATTTTTAATTACAGTATTGATACTTCATTCAGTAACCTCTATGATATGTAATCAGTGAATTTACGTAGTTAGTTTATCTGTAGGAGCTTTCAAGGAAACGCCTTTGAAGGTGGAATACCATCAACATTTTCCAAATTGACCTCGTTGACGGACTTGTGGGTGTTAACTCTTTCTACATCTTTTCTTCATGTTTAGCATATGAATGATGTTCTCTTCTCTTCTATAACATACTGCTTTATTATATAGGAGAATAAGCGATTTATCTAACGGAAGCTCTTCACTGGCATTTATGAAAGATATGAGGTCTCTGAGTACCTTGTAAGGCAACACTGTTATAGTTGACAATCAATATTGATATATTTTCATCTTTATGATCCTCCATTATTTTTTACAAACTTAACGTAACTAAGTGGTTTCTCGCTTGGCAGAATTCTGAGGAATAACAATATTTCTGGTACTATCCCCTCCAATATTGGTGATTTTCAGAGTTTGTCTCAACTGTAAGTTATAGCTGCTAAATTTGCATCGGCTTCCATACACTTCAACCTAAAAGTTTGGTAGTTGATAATCAGATTGATTAGGATGGGTCAACATCTCTCTATTAAGTAAACGTAGACGTCTAGTTTTTAACGTTTTACAGCTAACTTGTAACAACCATGTTCTGTCTAATTCTCAGGGATTTGAGCTTTAACAATTTAACTGGACCAATTCCAGATTCTCTCTTCAATTTGAGATCTCTCACTTACTTGTAATAAACATTCTCCTTCCGATAAATAAGCTGTGCAATGTTTTTTTTGAAAAGCATTTTAGAAAATATGAATGTTTATGAGTTGAACTAGTTCCTGTATGTTCAGGTTTCTTGGGAATAATAAATTGACTGGAATGCTTCCCGCACATAAGAGTCCTCTTCTGCAGATGTAAGTCAGTATTACATAACCATTCATAGTTCAAGGAGATTGTATGCAGGTGGTACTTGGACGTTTATGGTCATTATGTATGTAGAGTTCCTAGAATGTCATGGTTAGATTATTTCAGAAGCATAACCCACTACTGTACATTCATAAGATTTGATGACTTATTAAATTGTATAGGTTCAATTTTGGGCGACTCGTTCTAAAGTAAATTATTTATAACTTTAAGGCCGCGTCGTTTATAACTTTAGACATAAAAAGGAAACAAGTAGGATTGCCAATATGTCCATCATTTGTTGCTTGGAAAAAATTTCATGTTTTGGTGTATGAGGAGACATGGATACACAAATATGAGAACCTATATCATAAAGAAGAGTTTGGCCATTTACCAAAAAAAGAAGTGTTTGGGAAATGAAATCTTGATTCATGCAGTTATGGTAGTATGCTGATATGTAAGCTGATGACGAAATCTGAGGCTTCAGCTGCATGTCAAACGTAAGACTGAACAATTTATCGGTTCTCAGTAAAATGAAAATCTCAACTAAGCATCCCCATTATGTCGTTGCCTGCAGAGATGTGTCATACAATCAATTATCGGTGGAACTTCCATCTTGGGCAAAGGACACGTGATTCTCTCTATGCTGTATGTTTTTAATGGTATTCTGTGGTGTATGAACATTTAGTGATGTGGAAAGAAAGTTGTGTCATTTCCTATATACAATTTGAGTGTTGAATAGCATGACGATAGTGCTGTTTAATGCACGAGTTTGTTAATTTTAGAGGATGTATGATCCTAAATGTAACCGGGAAATGGATATTTTTCAAGTTGTTCTGATATGAGATACCATGTCTGGATTCTAGAGTTTATTTCCTCACCCACAATTTCTGTAAGCAGCTGACTGAGATATACTGCTTAATTTTTGTATCCCTTTCTTCTATTCAGTGTTCTTATGTAGTGGGACCGGACTATAGATGAAACTGGCTGCCATCTGTTTTTCACTTTCAAAACCATAGATGAAAATTTTGCGATGTGATTTGTGCAAAATGATTGTTAGAGGTGCAGCAAATGGGGCCTATGTGAGAAGTTAACTAGAGAACTTTGGAAGCATTTTTTCACGGCAACTACAGAGATATAGAATTGCCATGGTGTGAGATTTTGAACCTCCTCCTTCAGAATCCTGATAAAAACAGCTCACACATGTCCTTTTAAACATTGATTAGTTATACTCCATGCTCATGTTCTTTGTTTCCACAAGATGTTGCCAACTGTACCTGATGAATCATTCAACTTCAATTGCGTTAGTTATGTGGAAAATTCAACTTGCACTAATCAATATCCATTCTTCTTCTACATACAGTGTTCTGGCTACGGGATTGGACTGTAGTCAACAAAACTTTCCCTGCCTTGGGGGTATTCCCAGTTCTCCTAAGTGTAAGTGCAATTTAGAACCTCCCCTTACCAGTGATTCTGAGACGGGCACATAAATTCTATGATGCTGGAAAGAGGATCTTTGAGTTTAGTGTTCTTTGAACCATCAAATCCTTTTGATTCTAACTTAGACTGGTAACTGTTAGCTGACTTGGTACACAATGTTGGGCTCTTTTCCTAATTGTTTAAGCTTTTGGAATAATTGGTGACTTGATGGTATTAGAACTTCAGTTTATAGAAGGTCCTATGTCAATCCAAGTCTCATAACTTCTGTTCATTCCATTGTTTTATGTTACAATGCACTCTCTGTGTGTGCATCTGTACACCTTATTTGGTGTTGCTAGTCAGTGGCCTATTTTTTGAGTTCCAATTTTACAATGCCCTTTGCCAATGAAAGGCCATAAAAAACAATCTTTTTTTTTTTTCTTCTTTTTCTTTCAAGGTGACAATTTTATACTTGTCAGATGAAGTGGGAAATTCCTTTCCTTGTTAATTTGAAAACTTCACATGTAAAATGCAGCGAAGCCAAGTTTGTCTTCATAAAGTGTAAATTCCCACTTCTAGAAGTTCATTAAACCCATAAGATGCATCACATGATCAAGGAGATGTGGCTGTTTTTTCTTTTTTTCTGGTGCACCTTTTGAACTCTAATCTGATGAATTCCTCTTCCCCGATGGTTTGCAGATTCCGACTTTGCGATTAATTGTGGTGGTCCAGAGATAACATCTAGTAGTCAGATTGTATATGAGGGGGATAACGAGGCTCTTGGTCCAGCTACTTATTATGAGGCTAGTACAAAAAGGTGGGCAGTAAGTACTGTCGGGCATTTCTTCGATAACTACAATGCCCCATATACAAGTGTCTCTTCATCTCCGGTCATAACTAGTTTGGACTCGAGGCTGTTCCAGACAGCACGGATATCGCCGGGATCACTAAGATATTTTGGGCTGGGACTTGAGAATGGTAATTACAATGTGACTCTCTATGTCGTAGAGACAGAATTCTTAAATCCCCCATCTTGGAAAAGTCTTGGAAGGCGTGTTTTTGATATATACATCCAGGTCAGTGCCGCGTTATCACAATTGGGTTTTTTTTTTATAGTTAACTACAAAGAAACAAGGAAGGCATGCCTTCCATTAAAGGAGACAAACAACAGAACAATAACTACAAGCTAGGAATAACAGTAGGAGTCCTAGGAGCAATCTGCCAAGAACAGCATAGGGCCAAATTTAAGGGGGTTAGCTTTACATTGGAGAAATTGGACCCCTTAATTCGAAAATCAAATGTAATTTTCTGGAGAGAGAAGATTGGGGTCTTTGAATCCCCTGAAAATCATGCAATTCCTAATGGTGTTCGTGAAAAGATTTGCCACAGAACTTCCCCACTGTGGCCACGTAGTCCTTCAAAAAGGGCAGCTAAAGAAAAGGTGGTACATGTCTTCATTATGCAGATTACAGAGAAAACATATAGGGAAGATTCGCATGCCCCAGCTGATGATTTTATCCTTTGGTCTGTTATTTTCGTAACAAAAATATAATTTATAAAATAAAGAAATAGCTATTATTCCGAAGAATAGGGGTTAAGTTCGAGATCGGGAAGTAAAAAGCTAGTACTTCCAATCAATGTCTAACTTAATTAAAAAAGCAAATGGAAGTTGGATTTTGATTTGAGTAAACTAAAACTAACTAGAAAGAGATTAAGTTTTGGAGACTAATGAGGGGAAGGGGAATAGGGTTTTGATTCAACCTCCCTTTGCATTATAATTGTGGCGAAGTCTAGGGTTTCATTCAACTTGTAACCATACCACAGATAGGGTAGCAATTCCTATCATTAATCCCCGAAAGACTATCTCAACATGGCATGGATCGTCTCATTGGATTTAACTAACGACACAACCCGTCTCACGTTGTATAGTTTATCTCAAAGCTTATCACGAAATAATGAAAACGATCGTACATCGGTGCTTGATATCATGAATACAAACACAAAAGATAAATCGGAAAAATAGTGACTTTTATAAAAACTATAAATAATCCAAAGTCATATAATTAATTGTTAAATAAAACCGGCCCTTGAAATCTTAACAACCATACTTACTTGGAGAAGCATCCTCGGTGCCCGAGCGAGAGTGTTTAGCCGATCATGGAGATTTTCCCTCTGCCGTAGCCGCGGCTGTTATGCGTGTAAAAAAGATCCCCCGGAGTCCGGTTGCTGTCCCTTTTTATCTTCATCCCATTCCCCAGTGTGTGGCCCGTGATCCTCGATGGTTCCTTCCTTCGCTGGTTCAGTGGCTTCCTAGCCTTCTCCACCTAGCCTGCACAGTGCACGCATGACTAAGACCTGGCCGGGGGTTGCCCGGCAAAGCCCTCTGGCGAGAGGAAAAGTATGTGCAGAGAGAGAAGGAAGAGACTAGGGTTTTGAGTGGGTATTCGCGTGTAAGAGTGCGTACCATACGTTCAAGAGGCGTTATCCTTTGGTATTTATAGAGTCTCCCTGACTTGCTTTCCAAGCACAGGCACGAGCCTCGCACAGGCCAAGCGGTGTCATCATGACATCACCGAACAAATCTGGTAACCGCTTTTTGGGGGTGAGCTGGCATGGCCCATGTGCGCTCATGATTATCCTTTAGCGTAACCATCTCCACACGCGGATGGGCACGTGGCTGCATGGGTGGCCGAGCCCAGCAGAGAACGGAGTAAGCCGAGCCTGAGGGGAGGCCGAGGCCAAAGGGGACGCGGCCCGGGCAGGAGTTGTTTGCGGAGTCGCCATCTGGACGATGGCCGAGCTTGAAGTAACCTCTCCGTCGCCGGACGCAAGGCAAAGGCAGAGCCTGTGACTGATATGCCTCGACTGAGGCCGAGCACAGGTGGAGTGGGTTAACTGCCCTTACGGCGGCTGAAGGTGGCAGAGGGGTGGAAGTGGTCCATGGTGGGATCACAATTAAGCTCGGCCTGCTACAATAGCCCCTTAATCTCAGCCGTCGCCGAGCGCGCGATTGGGATTGAAGTCAAGCTTTGGCTGAGCCTCCTTAACGCCAAACATACATTACAGTTGCTTGGCGGAATTTGGCTGAGCCCAAGCGCTTTCCAACAAACCGTCACAGAAGAGAACCAACGGAGACACGCCAGGTGTACCTCTGGTTGAGTACGGCTGACAGAGAACCAACGGAAACACGCCAGGTGTACCTCTGGTTGAGTACGGCTGATAGGGGGACGGCTGGCATGCGCGCAGCCCGGCAAGTCTAGCCTGCCATCGCCACGTGACGAGCCCTTACTGGCAATCCGTTCAGTGGTGTAATGATGGGCAGGAAACTCAAATTTCCAAACCCTAGCTCTATATAAAGAGTTGGGGGTACAGAGAGAAGCCACTTCCGCTTTCTCTCTCTAAACGTCCATCGCTAGAGCTTTGTTACACGCCCGTTTACCTTCCATCCTTGATTCCAAGCAGATTCTTCACCAAATCTCATCGAAATCTCCAGGTAAACATTTGACCCTTGCTTCTCCTTGCATTTCTGCAGTTTTTATGTCCTTTTTCGTCATTTTTTCTAGGTTTTGGGGAGTTCCTTGTTCTGTGTGAACAGTACGGAGGTGGAGATGGACGACTATTCATCTTCGCCTTCAACCTGTTCTTCCGAGCCCCAACTCCACTTTTTTGTTGGGTTCGGCCGACGCCGAGCCTCACTTTTAGAGTCCTATCTTCTCCCGAGCTTGAATTCCCATAGGACAACGATAGGGGGCCAGTAGGGTAGCCGAGCGTAGGGAGGTCCTCATACGTCGCCGACGCTAGAGTTTCTCATCATTTTCTGTGTTTGATAGGTCTGGCTCACCCAATCATAGTCATTTCTTCCGACTCTGAAAGCTCGGGGGACGACTTTGCAGGCTCGATAATCCGCTAGTGCGTGGAGAGACATAGAAGCCGACGACAGACATCGTCCATTGCCTCAAACATGTCTACCGACTCCAACGACTCGAATGCCGAACGCGATTTCGAGTACGGTGCCGGCGAGTTTGACACTGAGCCTGAGATATCGTTCACACCATCAACCCACTCTGAGGCCGAGCCTCACCTGGGGCCAGAGGCCAAATCCAGATTCGTCTCTCAGGTCGATGCCCCCACCTCTGTATTTTCCGGGCACAGTGAAGCCCAATCCGGGGGTAGAGAGGCCACCGATCTCTATGAGAGGGGCCAAGTTTGCCCCCACGCTCATATTTTTAGTGGGAGCCAAGCGAGTACGAGAAATTTTGCAGAGACTACAGCATTCCCGATGATGTTGTAGTTAGCCAGGTGGCGAGCAACAAAATTAAGGACACTAGGGAACACCACCCCGAGCACATCACCGTCCCTTTGATGGCGATATGTGAGGCTGGGTTGAGGTTCCCTCTCCATCCCTTCTTGAGGGAACTTCTTGCTCGATTCAGCATCGTCCCCCATTACTTCGCTATCAACAGTTACTGAATAGTGATGTCGGTGATCAAGTTGAAGGAGCTCCACGATCTGGAGTTCACCGTCACTGACCTTTTCCACACATACATTATGTCTAGGCACGGCCAGACCGAGCATAGATACTTGTCGACACGCAGCAAGAAACAGCCATTGGTAGATGGCTTGCCCGACACCGACAAATGGGCCAATTTTTATGTCGAAGTGAGAGGGAACTTTGAGTTCGGCAACCAATCTAGCCGTAGATTCAGTGTTCCAAAGATTAAAGACTTCAGAGGTAGCTCGACCACCTTTGTTGTTGCCAAGCATGGGTGTTTGAAAATTTCCTGACCGCTGACCGTCATTTCTTTTTGCAGATCACCGAGCCATCACAAAGACTCAACAGTCTTTGTCCGTCGAGGGGCACGTCGACATCCTTTTGGCACTAGCTTGTAGAGATGCACCGACGCTGCTCGGTTACGGGCCGTCCTACAAGGGAAACTTGAGGAGAAGAGGAAAGGAGGCGGGGCCGAGAACAGAGGGCCAAAGTCGAGGAAAGAAGGCGGTGCCGAGCGGAGGCGGGAAGCAGTCGAGAGTAAAGTTGCCGACCTTCAGGAAACCGGCGGAATTTTGGTTCGGAGAGGGTGGGCAAGCCGAGCTTCCAGGTATAAATGTTCCCCTTAAAACTCTCATGCCCGATCATACCGGCGAGATGGGCCGATAGAACGTCGTCCGCGTCAACATCAGGGATGGCAAAGCAGTCCGACAGGATTTCGGGCTAGCCGAGCCTGCTGAGAAAAGGCAGAAATTGACCCACGACTTTTTTCCAACCAAGCCACCGACTACACATCCGAGCATACAGGAACGGACCGAGTCGTCGGCGACTGGTGGCTCCAAGGCAGCCCCAACTCCATTGGGCTCGGCTGGCAGTGCCGTCGCTCAGGAGTTCGCTCCTTCTTATGCCCTAGCCGAGGGCAGGATTGTCACCGTGGGGGACTCTATCAAGGTCGAACCGGGGCTGGCTACTGCGATGCTCCAAGGTTTGGCCTTGCCGAAGGACATGCAGAGAATTCCCGAAGGCCTCCAGCCGAGCTTGGTTCATGCAAGTGCTTACCTTATTCAGGTTTGCTCCGAACCCAATCCTCTTTTATTTACCATCTTTCTGCCGTCAAGCGTCTCCAAGTTAACGTTCTCTTTGTTTAATAGGCTGGACAAGCCTTGCTCCGCTCGTCAAAGGATGCCGAGCTTGCTCTTGCCGAGCGCACTCACTTTCATGAGGATTTGAAGGTCGAGCGCGAGAAGGTGAGAAGCTACAAGGGTAGCCTGAAGATGGCTAAGACTCAGATCACCGAGCTTGAGAAGGAGAGGAATGAGATGGAAGAGAAGCTGAAGAAGGCCGAACGTGAGGTGGCCAGGGTGTTGAGGAGAGAGAAGAGGAAGATGAAGGAAGTGGACGGAGCAACGTATCAAGCCGGGTTCGACCGAGTGGGTGCCGAGTACATGTGTGATGCCCGGTCGATGGTGAATGACGCCATCAGGATGAGGGTTCCAATTGCTTACCGAACGGGGTACAAGGACGGAGTGAAAGCTGCCTGCGAGGTCATGCAGCTGGAGGCTGATGTGAACCTGACGCAGTCGATTCCAGCCTCGGTCATGCCCGAGCTTGTCCTCCCCTACACCGAAGAGGTGTGTGCACCTCTCCCTCCCGAGGAATTTCCCGTGAGCGAGGATGACGTTGAAGATCTCACAGAAGCCGACGCCGACGCCGAAGCTGGAGGTGGTTCTGGTGGGGGCAAAAATGGTAAGGATTGTGAGAAGGCTGCTGGGGATGCCGAGCGTGAGCCTTTGAATGTTGTTGCAGGTGCCGAAGCCGAGGCTGACGTCAACGCACCAGAAGTCAACACTGTCGCTGCCGAGGTTGGTGCTAACATTGAAAAAGCTGCTTAGGGCTGAGGGGAACACACTTGCAGGTGCCGGCTTTTGGGTGGCCGGTCGCCGTAGTTAATCACCCTTTCCTTCTTGTACTTGTTAATTTTCATGTTGTTGAACTTTTGTTGGACTGGATGGATCCGACCTTGGATTTTGCCATTCCAGATGTAAATGTTTTTGGCTACGAACGTTTCGCCGAACTTGAGTTGATCATCTCTTTTTAGTGGATGCTTTCCCCTTTGCAATGTATTTTCTTTACTGTTTTTGTTTGCAACGTTCCCTTGCCTAGTCGAGCTTGACATGCTTGTTTGGTATTATCTTGAAATTGTAGATGTAGGGAGGTATTCCCGAACAGCTATGAATAGTTACCGAACACGTGATGTGTTAGGGACACGTGGCAGACATCATAAGTTTAATGCCGGGCAGTACGATGAGCGGCGATATGGACCAGTGACATGTGAAGCTATTGGTCCAGACAGTCTGTTCGGCTGATAAAGTCAAAAGACATGTGAAGTCATTTGACCAAACATAACCTCATGGACCAGTTACATGTGGGGTCATTGGTCCAGGAGGACTGTTCGGCATTGAGTCAGCCGAACAGTAGAAGAAGTTGCCCTAAATGATGTTGTAGCATGAACATTCTGGAGTGATAATATTCCATAATGGGATAAGATTCCGAGTATAAAGGATCGAAGCAAGAGACCCAACGTGAGTGGGGTGTTCGGATAATTATGGGAAAGAGTCCCATAGAGATTGAGTTTTTGTACAGATAAGGGAATGAGAATCCAGAAGATACTAGGTTTCCTATACGAGGTAGGACTCCTAGGGCAACAGGGATGCTTGGACTGCAAGCATCCGTGAGCCTATAAATACGAGGTAAGCCTGGAGGTAAAAGGTACGCAATATTTGGCCATCTCTTATTGCTTTCCTACTGATAATTAGGGTTGAGACCAGTACGTGATACTAACTTAAGCATCGGAGGGCCTTTGCCACGAGAGGCAAAGGTGCGCTCACCCCTTGTCTGTTTTGCAGATTAGGGTTCCGGCGAAGAACTAGGGTTCCGGTGTAGAGGCACGTGCAGCCGCTGCCAGTTGGTGTCGTTCAGAACACTAATTGTTTTCATCCCCCTACAATTGGCGCCGTCTGTGGGAAACGAACCAGTTCGCGAAAATATAACCATGATGGAAGAAGATCCAACCACGCCGTTCGATCCAAAGAACCAGTTAACTGGTGGAGGGGATAAATCTCCGCCAGGAGCTCCGAGAAAGCCCGCTGGAAGAGAGGACAGAGCAGCAACTGGCTCCACGAGAAGGAGCAAGTCCTACCGAAAAGAGGCATCGGTGGACCGTTCAAAAAGTGTCCATAACAGTGAAGATATCCTCGACATAAAGAGGAAAGAAATTGAGGAATATGCTCGTTTGATTAAGAGACGAGAGTACGAGATACGAGAGTTACAGCGGGTACGGGATCACCCGGAGGACTCCGGACTTTCGCGGAGGAGTTCTAGGGAAGACAGGAGGGCTTTACTTGTCCATAAGCAGCCTCGTTCACGAGAAAGAAGAGGCAGGAGCAACAGCCCTACCACGAAACGGTGTGAAGCTTCCCCACGGAGAAGGAGAAGCAGAAGCAGAGACCGAACGCCAGAAAGGCGAAGGGCTTCTTCACGAAGAAGAAGGAGCAGAGAACGAAGTTCTTCATCCGAGGAAAAGACGAGGAAGCATCACCGTGATAGGTACGAGAGACCTGATGCTGACTGGGCCAAAGCCACGGCTCACAAACCAATTGAAAAGGAGGAAGGGGCAGTGTCCGCACGAGAAGCGGCACGTAAAGCCCTGAGTAACATTGCAGCCTCCCCGTTTGCAAGGAGGCTGCAGGAGGCCAGGTTGCCGAGCAGAGTGAAGCATGGAGCGTTCGTACTTTACGAGACAAACACGGACCCTGTGGCTCACATACAGCATTACCAACAAGCCATGTTCATGCACGATGGTGATGATGCCATTCTGTGCAAGATGTTCCCGTCGAGTCTTGGCAAGGTGGCCCTGAGCTGGTTTCATAAACTAGCACCACGATCCATAAGAGGATGGAGGCAATTGGCCGAAGAATTCACTGCTCGGTTCCTGACAAGCAGGAAGGCCCCAAAGACTTTTGAGAGTCTGTCCACCATGAAGCAGGTGGAGAATGAGCCGATCAGAGACTATGCAAAGAAGTACTGGGAAACTTTCAACGAGATTGAAAGTTGCAGTGAAGAATATGCCATAGCAACCTTCAAAACCGGTTTACCTGTTCGGGGAGAATTGCGTCGCTCATTGAATAAACATCCGGTGGCTACGTTGGCCAAACTGATGGAACGAATTGAGCAACACGCTAGAATGGAGGATGACATACTCCGCGAGGACGGCAGGATGGCTGCCGAGGAGCCCAAAACGCCAGCAAAGAAGGCGGACAAGCCTGAGCCCAAAACGTACAAGGAGCGCAAAGAGTATGGGCAGGCTAAGAAGGATCCGTACAAGGAAAAGCAAGCCCCTGACCCCAAGTCCTTCTTTTCTATCAATACTGTTTGGAAGGAGCCAATTTACAGGATTCTTTATCGAATAAAGAATCAGCCATACTTCAAGTGGCCTCCGAGCCTTGGCGGAGATAAAGACGCTAGACGTGCTACTAATCAGCACTGCAGCTACCACAAGGCTTGGGGCCACATGACTGAGGATTGCGAGATGTACAAGAAACACCTCGATGATTTGGTCTCTCGGGGCTATCTCAAAGAATTTATCCAGGAGGATCCCAAGGAAAAGGAGAAAGGCCATGGAATTGGATTACGAGCAGAATCCTAAGGGAGTAATCCATATGATACATGGGTTGGCTGCACCTTATACGAGAAATGAGGTTAGACTGTTGCAAAGGCAATTTAAGCACGATCAGCACGTGATGCGATTGGGCAATAAAAGAGGGCGAGAGAGTGATATATGCAGTGAGAGCATAGCCTTCACGGATGATGATTTGGGAGAGGTTCAGATACCTCATAATGATGCTCTGGTCATAACCCTACGAGTTGGGGAGTATGACATTGAAAGGATCCTAGTGGATTCAGGAAGTTGTACAGAGGTGATGTACTACGATGCGTTTAAGAAGCTTGGACTGGCCCAGACAGATTTGGAACAGTCTACGACACCGTTGATTGGGTTTGGTGCAGGGGCGGTGTGGCCCCTTGGAAAAGTGACCCTGCCTGTTCGGGCAGGTTCAGTTGTCCTAAGCACGGATTTCCTGGTTGTAGACGTCCCCTCTTCTTATAACGCGATTATAGGAAGAACATGGTTACACAAGATGAGGGCAGTCTCCTCGACTTACCACCAGATGGTGAAATTCCCAGGATCCAATGGGATCGAATCAATCAGGGGTAACCAGAAAGCGGCCCAGCAGTGTTTGATCTCCATCATTAAGAAGGCCCCGAAGGCCCATCATGTTCATACACTGGAAGTGCCAGATCAACCGACTATCGAGGATGTCGGAAGAAGCCCGGCTGATAAGGTGATCGAGGGTTTGGAGAAGATTCAGATCAACGAGGCTGATCCTGAAAGATATTTTTTGATTGGGGAATCACTACCAGCAGATGAAAAGACAGAATCAATACAGTTTCTGAAGGAGTATATTGATGTGTTTGCATGGGTACCAGAAGAGATGCCTGGTGTAGATGCTGACATAATCTGTCACCATCTGAATGTTGACCCTCAGCATAAACCAGTCATTCAGAAGAAGCGTAGGGCTGCCGTGCAGCACGTGGATGCTGTCGTTGAAGAGGTTAATCGGTTGCTTGAGGCAAAAGCAATACGCGAGGTTCACTATCCTGAGTGGCTATCCAACACCGTAGTCGTGAAGAAGAAGAATGGAAAGTGGCGTGTCTGTGTGGACTTCACAGACTTGAACAAGGCTTGCCCCAAAGATAGTTTTCCCCTCCCGAGGATAGACCAGTTGGTTGACGCAACAGCTGGCTACGAGCGAATGAGTTTTCTTGATGCGTATCGAGGATACCATCAAATTGCAATGTATGGGCCCGATCAGGAGAAGACGTCTTTCATCACCCCACGAGGTTTGTACTGCTATAGTGTCATGCCGTTCGGGCTGAGAAATGCAGGGGCGACGTACCAAAGGCTTGCAACTCTAATGTTTAAGGAGCTGCTCGGGAAAACTATGGAGGTTTACATAGACGATATGGTGGTGAAAAGCCGAGACAAGCGAGGGCATATCACAGACTTGAGAGAAGTCTTTGAGATCTTAAGGAAATACAAATTGAAACTCAACGCCTCGAAATGTGCGTTTGGGGTTGGTTCTGGAAAATTCCTAGGGCACTTGGTGACTATGAGGGGTATTGAGGCTAACCCAGACCAGATTGCGGCCTTACAGAAGTTGCAAAGTCCCAAAACCACGAAGGAGGTTCAAAGACTAACTGGGATGGCTGCAGCCCTCAACAGATTTATCAGCAGATCAAGCGACAAGTGTAGGCCTTTCTTTCAGTTGTTAAAAAAAAGGGAAGGATTTGAATGGGGAGCAGAATGTGAGCAAGCTTTCCAGGACCTGAAGAAGTATCTGGCTGAGCCACCACTTCTGTCAACCCCACAGCCAGGTGAGTCCTTGATTTTATACCTAGCTGTTTCTGAGCATGCTGTTAGTGCAGTCCTGTTAAGGGATTTGGGAGTTGAGCAAATCCCAATTTACTATGTTAGCAAGACATTACTAGATGCAGAAACGAGATATCTGCCCCTGGAAAAACTTGTCCTGGCACTTAGGACAGCAACGAGAAAGCTGCCACACTACTTCCAAAGCCATAGGGTTGTAGTGTACACTGAGTTTCCATTAAAGTCTCTGCTACAAAAGGCAGATTTTTCTGGAAGAATCTCGACGTGGTCCGTCGAGTTGAGTCAGTATGATATTGACTATCAACCACGAACAGCAATCAAAGGCCAAGTGCTGGCTGATTTTGTGGCGGAGTTTTCTCCCACAGTAGCTCCCCTGCCTCCTACGAAAAAAGGACAGGAGAGTAGAACCTTGTCCACGAGGGACAAGGTTTCAGCCGAACAGGATGGCACAGAATGGAATCTATTCGTTGATGGATCATCCTGTAATACTGGTTCAGGAATTGGTGTTGTTCTCTTTCCTCCTGGAGGAATTATGATTGAACTGTCTGTTCGGCTGGGATTCAGCGCGTCGAATAACGTGGCGGAGTACGAGGCACTCCTCGCTGGATTAAGAAGTGCGAAGACTCTGAAGGCAAAAAGAGTTAGAGTGCATTGTGACTCCCAGCTTGTGGTAAATCAGCTGTCCGGCGAGTATCAGGCCCGGAATGAGAAGATGGCGGCATACATGGAAGCCGCCAAGGATTTGCTCGACACCTTCGAGAGGGTCCACATTGAACAGATAAGCTCTGGACAAAATGCACATGCCGATTCATTGGCATGGCTGGCCGCAGCAGTCCCAACTGAACTCAAGCGAAGAGTTGCAGTTGAGTATCTGAATGAGCCAAGCATTGGCAGAAGTGTGGAGTTAGTTTTGGAAGTGAACCAAAGTCCAAGTTGGATGGACCCAATTATGGAGTTTTTACGAGATGAAGTACTCCCCGCTGACAAGAAGGAGGCACATAAAGTCAAAACCAAATCAGCAAGGTTTTGGTTGTCCCCAGAAGGGAAGCTCTACAAAAAGTCCTTTACGGGCCCATATTTGTTGTGCGTGCACCCCGAGATGGTTCAGAGATTTCTTCACGAAATACATGAAGGAACATGTGGGAGTCATGCTGGGGGAAGATCCATTGCCCACCGAGCAATTACCCAAGGCTACTGGTGGCCACATATGCAGGAGGATGCAAAGATGTACGTTAAAATCTGTGAGAAATGTCAGAAATTCTCACCAATGATTCGAACACCTGCAGAGGATTTGGTGCCTTTGACAAGTCCTTGGCCGTTTGCTCAATGGGGAATGGATATCGTGGGTCCATTGCATAAAGCAACTGGGAACCGAAAGTTCCTTTTAGTTGCGACAGATTACTTCACCAAATGGATTGAGGCTGAACCATTGGCCAAAATCACCGAACCCATGGTTGAGAAGTTCGTGTGGAAGAATATTATTACTCGATTCGGGGTTCCTTATTCTTTGATCACAGATAACGGGTCCCAATTTCAAAAGAAATTCAAGGCGTTTTGTGCCCAATATGGAATTCGAAATTACTATTCAACTCCAGCCTACCCTCAGAGTAATGGGCAGGCAGAGGCGTCTAACAAAACCATTCTTGATGGGATCAAGAAGAGGTTGGATAAGGCCAAGGGGAAATGGCCTGATGAATTGCCCCTTGTTTTATGGGCTCATAGGACAACACCGAGGAGGTCTACGGGAGAGACCCCCTATTCGTTGGCATACGGTACAGAGGCAGTTATACCTCTTGAAGTTGGACTTCCAACCAACAGGACTGTGCTGGTTGAAAGTGGGGGCAATGATAGAGCCCTTGAAATTGAGCTTGACCTCGCCGAGGAGAGGAGAGAGCGGGCCCTAGTCCATTTGGCCTCGTATCAGGAACAGCTGATGAAGAGCTACAACAAGCATGTTCACCCACGAGAATTTGGTGTTGGGGACCTTGTACTACGAAAGGTGCTCGGCAACACCAAGGTTGCCAACGAAGGCAAGCTAGGAGCCAATTGGGAAGGCCCGTATCGGGTGACAGAGATTGTGGGCATTGGAGCCTACAGATTGGCTGATCTGGACGGCGTCCCAATTCCGAGGCCATGGAATGTTCATAATCTGAGAAAATTCTTTGTTTAAAAGAATTTAGTTTTTATTTCACTACGTGATTGTGTGTTTCTTAGTTGTAAGGGGTACGAATAACGCCCCCTTAAGTTCAGTCTATGAATAAAGACATTCTTTTCCTCACAGTATATATTCAGCCTTTTGAGATATTTGTTTTTAAATATGAAATATGAATATTGATTTTCTTTTCCCTATTCATATTGGGGAGCATGAGGATTGGCATGAACGCCGTATACGAATATATTTATGCTTGATAGCTCGAGAATCGCGTACGAATAAACGCTTAAGTATGAGAAACTTACCCCAAGTATGAAAAAACTTGGGATGCACACAGCTGTTCGGGTACAATCATTCGGATAAATGATTGTGCTGAATAGTATGAGATACTATAAGTCTGAGAAACTTACAGTTAGACTGTTGAAATTGGTTTCGATTTATATTCAAAAGGATTTTGACCAAAACCCTGGTATGAGATACCTCAAGTACGAAATACTTATGGAATGCCTAAGTACGAATATACTCAAATCTGAGGCTTGCATACATAAACATGCAATTAATCAAGTACGAAATACTTGATTCTGTAAGGCATAACGAGACATGTCAAACACTTAGTGGAATCTAAGTATGAGAAACTTACCCCAAGTATGAAAACCTTGGGATGAATATAGAACACACGTGGCTGTTCGGGGTCTGATACAAACATTCATGGCTTGCATATATGAACAGACAAAGATCAAGCATGAAGGGCTTCAACAAAAACAAGTACTGGATTAAAGGCCACGAAGGGCCGAGTAACAGTTGAAATCCAGAGAGCCATGCCACGAGGAGCAAAGTACTTACGTAAAACAAACAAAAAAAAAAGGATGATTTGATGCCACGCAGGGCTAGATCAAACTACGGTCATTCATGACCTGCAAAATGTTTCATTGTTTTTTTTCAGTCCAGTTCTTGGACCGCAGGAGTTGATTGCCCGGCTTCTTCTGTTCCAGCCTCTCTTGGAACTTCATTGCCACCAGCATTCTCTTCTTCAGCAATGAGGTCGACGTTTGAGCCCCGGACAGGCGACTGTTCAGGGGCAGACCTCAGCACCTCAGAAGGAACTTCTTCAGCTCCAGCAAAGTTCTCGATCTGTTGATCGATATCATCTTCAGGATCTCCTTGGGATTCATCTGCATCTTGAGCGCGACGGCTTGGCAGTTCATTGTCTTCCCAGAGGGGAGAATCCTCAGCGACACCAACCTTGGTCAAGCAGGCCTCCCAGCTTGCTGCCCAGATTTGATCTTGGATGCCCGGCATCTGTTCGACGTAGCTGGCTGTTGTTGCGTCAAAACCCTTCTCATATCCAGCGTCGAAGGCTGCCTTCTTGGTATTGTAAATCTCGGCCAAAGCTTGCTTGAGGTTGTCCTCAGCAGTCTCTAGGCTGCCTTTGGCCTCGGCATAGTCTGCCTTGGCATTGTCTCTCTCTCTCTCGAGCCTTGTGACTGTTCGGAGCAGTCTTGTATTATCATTCAGCAGCTTGACCTTCTCAGCTTCAGAGGCCTGGAACTTTTGCCCCAAAGTCATCATCTTTTGAATAAACTGCGCAAACACCAGGCATTTTGTTAAAGAAAATGTCTAAACAGAGACTCTTGCTAATAAAAGGAAGTTTGTTTACCTTAATCCCACTGACGAGACCGGTGGACACCAGCCTATCAGCGGGCGACGCAGCTTCCTTCTGCATATCTACAGGCAGCGACAATGCCTGTGCTAGAGCCAATGCCGTCTCGGAAGAGCTGGCACTGTCCCCAACGTGAATGGGCCGATCACCTCTCATGAGAGTAGGAGCCCACGTTTGGGGAAGCACCTGAAGAGGGGGCGATTGGGGCTGGCTGACGTTTGTGTCAGCTGGCACGTCAGAAGCGGACGGGTCTTCAGTCCTCGGGCGTTTGTCCCCTTGAGTTTCCCCAGCTTCGAGAGAGCTGTCCCTTTCACGTCTCTGTCCTCTAGTGCGGCGAGAAGGTGGGGGGGGAGCACCTGTGGAGGTCACTCTCTGGGCACCACCACGTCCCCTTGAAGAGACGGAAAGAAGGGAACTAAGGTCGAGAGGCTCTCGCGCCATCGTACCTGAATCTGGGGGAGATCGGGAGTCGCCTGACGAAGATGACTGACTCGTTGAAGCAAGGGGAACAGGTTGCTCGGTCTCCTGCCCGGACCTGTTCTGTCTTCTCCTTGACCTCCTAAGCACCACACGAGTAGTGGGGACGCCGACAGGAATGGTCACTTCTCCTGGCTGTCCGGCAAGTGTGACCCCGGCCTGCAAACTCGAACTTTGGGGTTGGGGAGCTGAAGAAGTGGAAGCACCGCTGGTGCTCGGGTTGGCTAACCTCCTGTCTATGAAGCCTTTATAAGTGGGGACGTAGCCTAGGAGTACGTGGGCGTCACGACCTCGACCATAATCTGGAGAGCCCGGTTCCCCTTTGTATCTCAAGATTCTGTTAATCTCAGCTGTTCGGACATAACTGGGCTCATTTCTTGGACGTTTGTTTGCGTTAGTAGCTACACGGCAAAGAGCAGAGTAAACGTTAGAGACCATATTTGAAAGTTAGATAAAAACTACAAAAGAAAAATGGAAAAAGGAGCATACGTGGGTAGCCCCATATGTGGGGGCAGTGGAAGCCCACCACTTGGCCGTCCTCGCCTATTGGTTCAAATGCTCCGGTAACATACAGAAAATCAATCTCGTGATCGCGAGCAGAGTCTGGAAGGTTGAGCACGAGACGCTTCTCTGCTTTCCTAACTTTCAAGTAGAAAGTGTTATAGTCGGTGTTTAGCACGATGCTATACCACCACTGGATGTCCCAGATCCCCAGCTGGGTCCCCAATATTCTATTCAGAGCTTCTATCCCCATTACTACCCTAAAGAAATTTGTGGAAACTTGCATTGGTGTCAGTCTGTACCAATTTAGAACTTGGCGGAGTAAAGGATGGAGGGGGAATCTGACTCCCCCCTCGACAATGGCAACGATGGGAATGCACATTCTATCCCATGTGCCCCCATCTCTATCTGCGTCTAATGGGGCAAGTTCAAGCCCCACATTTTCAGGAACGTTATACATTATCCTAAAAGCCGCCATGGCTGACGGGGTTTCACAGAGTTTCCTAAATTTTCCTGGTTTGGGACCGCTATTGCCCTCATTCGCCATTTGAAATATGAAGAGGACTATGAAATGAAAACAGGGAGTACGAGTAAATCCCTAAAACAGATGATTGAGAAGGAACGAAGAACCTTACGAGGTAAACTACGGCGGTGTCGGAGGTCGCAGGCGGCGGCGATGGCGTTTCAAGTCGCTTGAGCAGAAAGAGACGACAAAAGGGTTTTGAATTTGTTAGAAAACCCAAATGAACCCCTATTCAGAGGTTTAAGGGTTTGAAACGGAGACGAAGCGTCTCTCTCCACGCCGTTACAAGTTAGAGTAACGGAAAGCGGAGATTTCGTTGACGACGTTTGAGAAACGTCAGTTCAAAATTAAATGCAAGGCGTACGGGATGCGACACGTGGACTTATTACCCCGAGATGGTATAATGACGAAGCCGCCAAGAATATCAAAGGGTATCAGACGTGGTGACTGCCCGGGGCAGGACGAATATGGTCCAGAACTGTTGTTTCTAAAATAAGCCCCACCCATTGCCCCCGAACAGTGGCAAACGGATGGGGCTGGGGAGCAATTGTAGGGAGGTATTCCCGAACAGCTATGAATAGTTACCGAACACGTGATGTGTTAGGGACACGTGGCAGACATCATAAGTTTAATGCCGGGCAGTACGATGAGCGGCGATATGGACCAGTGACATGTGAAGCTATTGGTCCAGACAGTCTGTTCGGCTGATAAAGTCAAAAGACATGTGAAGTCATTTGACCAAACATAACCTCATGGACCAGTTACATGTGGGGTCATTGGTCCAGGAGGACTGTTCGGCATTGAGTCAGCCGAACAGTAGAAGAAGTTGCCCTAAATGATGTTGTAGCATGAACATTCTGGAGTGATAATATTCCATAATGGGATAAGATTCCGAGTATAAAGGATCGAAGCAAGAGACCCAACGTGAGTGGGGTGTTCGGATAATTATGGGAAAGAGTCCCATAGAGATTGAGTTTTTGTACAGATAAGGGAATGAGAATCCAGAAGATACTAGGTTTCCTATACGAGGTAGGACTCCTAGGGCAACAGGGATGCTTGGACTGCAAGCATCCGTGAGCCTATAAATACGAGGTAAGCCTGGAGGTAAAAGGTACGCAATATTTGGCCATCTCTTATTGCTTTCCTACTGATAATTAGGGTTGAGACCAGTACGTGATACTAACTTAAGCATCGGAGGGCCTTTGCCACGAGAGGCAAAGGTGCGCTCACCCCTTGTCTGTTTTGCAGATTAGGGTTCCGGCGAAGAACTAGGGTTCCGGTGTAGAGGCACGTGCAGCCGCTGCCAGTTGGTGTCGTTCAGAACACTAATTGTTTTCATCCCCCTACA
>BPLS01027415.1:57294-70884 GCA_019656275.1 Rhododendron kiyosumense
GTAGATATCCGTAGCCCCCACTTTGGTCTAGGTTCGGCTTTATAGTAGGCCTTTCGGCCAACATAGAAGTGGCTGGCTGTGGGTAACTGCCGAGCCATGACCAAAGTAAAGTAGGAGAGTGGAGTGGAGAGTTTCCCAAGCGGAATGTTGTGCTCGGCCGTTTGGCTAGTTTAGTGGATGATGTTTAGGTTAGCCGTCGAGGATTGTTGAGGGCTTGTTCCTGTGGTTGGGGCTCGGCAAAATGCCAACCCCTAGGCAAAGTTGAGGTTTTGATAATGTTTGTGGGTGGTTTGCTCACCAAAATGTGAGTATAATCGGGCTGTGGCCGACCTCATTGTCTTGCCAAGCCGAACCGGAGTCCAAAGTCCAGCCATATGTTGTGTCTCTGGGCTCGGTGGACCTGATGTTCTGTTTGCTTCTTTGGGCGGTAACAGTGGCCGAAGCAGGGTGGCAAGAGCCGTTTGTGGGTGTGACCAAGGTCAACGTTTGTGGTTGGCTAAGTGAGCCGAGGCAAGACATAAAGTAAGGAAAATAAATTTAGAACCACAAAAGACGACTGCCAGAGAACCTTTCATTCAACAAACATGGAAGTACAAGTTGAAAAGGAAAGGCTTGGGCCGCAGCCAATAAAGAAAACAGAATAGGAAGTGGCCGAACATAAGGCACACTTTTGGGATTTTGGCTACATGTATGCTTCTTAAGGTTCTGTGCATTCCATGGGTTAGTTAGAACTTTCCCATTCATGTCCTCTAGCACGTAAGCACCTTCACCAGCAATCTTGACAATACGAAAAGGTCCTTCCCAGTTGGGCTTGATTTCGTTTTCTTGTTGGCTTGCACAACTTTTCGCCAAACCAAATCGTCTGGCTTGAACTTTTTGATCCGCACGCTTCTGTTGTATCCTTTAGCCACTTGCTGCTGGTATTCTACGAGCTTCAAGCGAGCGTCATCGCGCTTCTCTTCCGCCAAGATCAGCTCTTGTTCCACAGCTGTATTGTTTGTGTTGGGGTCAAATGTCTCCATTCTGAGAGTTGGAAACTTTGACTCCAATGGGATCACAGCTTCCATTCCAAATGCCATTGAAAATGGTGTCTGGCCGGTGGAACGCCTTGGTGTAGAATGGTAGGCCCATAGGACTCGTGGCAACTCCTCAGCCCACTTGCCTCTTTTGGAGTTCAGCCGACGCTTGATGTCAGCACAGACCGTCTTGTTTGTAGCTTCGGCCTGGCCATTCCCTTGGGGGTATGCTGGTGTGGAATTGAAAAAATGTATCCCAAACTCAGCACAAAGGTTGGTGAGGTCCTTGCCGACGAATTGTGTTCCGTTGTCAGAGACAATGGCATAAGGGACACCGAACCTGGTAACAATGTTTTGCCAGACGAATCTTCGGACATCAGCCTCAATTGTCGTTACGAGAGGTTCAGCTTCAACCCATTTTGAGAAATAATCCGTTGCTGTGATCAAGAACTTGAAGCCTCCAGGAGCTGTTGGCAGCTTTCCCACGATATTAAGCCCCCATTGGGCAAAGGGCCAAGGACTAGTGATGGGGGAAAGGTTCTGGGTAGGCTGTTTCGGGATAGGTGAAAATAGCTGGCACGGTCGGCATCTGCGGACAACTTCTTCACAGTCTTTCTTCATGTTCTTCCAGAAGTAACCTTGGCTCATGGCGCGTTGACAAAGGGAGCGGCCGCCAGAGTGGCAGCCGCAACTGCCTGAGTGAAGTTCCGTCAGAATTTCAGACACTTGGGTGGGGTGGACAACCAGGAGATATGGTCCGGAGATGGATTTCCTGTATAGTTGGCCGCTCTCGGAAAGCCAGTAGTAAGCGGCCTTGTTTTTGACATGAAAAGCTTCCTTCTTGTCTGTCGGTAGGATGTCGTGTTTGAGGAACGCCACGATTTCGTCCATCCAACTTGGACCGAGTTCGACATTTCGTACCTCTGGAGTGGGCTCAAAAGACGGGCGGTCGATGCTGCCGAAGTTAATGGTTCGAAATTCTGACGTTACAGACGCCGACGCAAGGTTGGCAAGTGCGTCTGCATGTGCGTTGTGCTCACGATTGATCTATTCGATACTGAAATTGTAAAAGTGGGAAATGAGCTCGGCTGCTGTGGCTTGGTATTTCGACATTCGGGGGTCCCGAGCTTCGTAGTCTCCGAGTACTTGATTAACGATGAGTTGGGAGTCACAATAGACAACGAGATGGGTGGCTTTCATCGCGATGGCGGAACGGAGGCCAGCGAGGAGGGCTTCATATTCAACTTTGTTGTTTGTGGCGGGGAAGTCGATGGTGAGAGAGCTTTCATGATGTGTCCCGCAAGGTGAAACCAAGACTACCCCCGCTCTAGCTCCATTGCTGTTGGAAGCCCCGTCGACGTTAAATCTCCAAGTGTTGCCTTGAAAAAGGTGCCACGATTTGTCTGTAGAGCTGTGTTCGGCTACGGCTGGTGGTGTAGGGGCATTAAGTACCTCCGTGTCCGCTGGGGTGAGTTCTGCGATAAAGTCGGCCAAAACTTGGCCCTTGATTGCCATCTGTGGCTCGAAGCGAATGTCAAAATTTACCAGTTCGACGGCCCACTTGGAGACACGATTGGAGAGATCAGCCTTCCGGAAGAGGGCTTTGAGACGGTGCTCTGTTAACACAGTGATTGTATGGGCTTGGAAGGATGGCAGCAGCTTTCGTGCCGCTGAGACAAGGGCTAGAGCGAGTTTCTCCAGAGGGAGATAGCGTGTTTGTGCCGGAAGGAGGGTTTTGCTTGTGAAATAGATGGGTTTGTCTTCAGCCGCCTCACGCCGAACAAGTGTTGAACTGACCGCGTGGGTAGAGACAGCAAGATACAGATAAAGGGTATCGAACTCTTTTGGTTTCACCAGCAGCGGAGCCGAGCTTAATTACGCTTTGAGTTCGGCCAAAGCGACGTCGCATTCTGGGGTCCACTCGAAAGTGTGGCGGCTTTTGCCCTTTAATGCATGGAAAAAAGCATGGCACTTGTCAGAGGATTTGTTGATGAACCGGTTAAGAGCAGCCGCCATCCCTGTAAGCCGTTGTACGTCTTTAATCGTTCTCGGGGGCCGCAGGTCGTGGACAGCTTTAATTTGGTTGGGGTCGGCCTCGATACCTCGCCTGGTGACTAAGTGTCCGAGAAATTTCCCTGCGCTGACACCAAACGCACACTTTTTGGGGTTCAGGCGGAGCTTGTAGAATTTGAGAATGTCGAACACTTCCTTCAATTCTTGGAGGTGGTTGCACTCCTTCTAGCTTTTGACGATAAGGTCGTCAATATACGCTTCTACGGTATGACTGATTTGTTCACTCAGCATTTTGAATATTGGGCGATTGAACGTGGCGCCAGAGTTCTTGAGGCCGAATGGCATAACTCGGTAACAGAAGATACCGTAAGGAGTAATGAAGTCTGTTTTCTCCATGTCAGCGGGGTCCATGGCTATCTGGTGGTAGCCACGGTAAGCGTCAAGGAAGCTTAGCCGGGCGTGCCCTGCCGTTGCGTCGACCAGTTGGTCGATTTTGGGAAGTGGGAACCAATCCTTCGGACAGGCGTCGTTGAGGTTGGTATAGTCCACACAGACCCACCACTTGCCATTCTTCTTCTTAACGACCACCGTGTTGGACAGCCAAGTTGGGTACCGCACTTCTTGGATGGCGTTGGCCTCCAGCAACCATTTCACCTCTTCCACGACGGCGTCGGCATGGTCTATGGCCGATCGTCGCGCTTTCTGGACTACAGGTTTTGCTTCCTTTTTGACATTGAGGGAGTGGCAGATGAAGTCGGGGTCGACCCCTGGCATCTCGTTGGGTGTCCACGCAAAAACTTCCATGTTTTCCTTCAAGTATTCGAACATTTCTTCTCGATCAGTGTCACTGAGGGAAGAACTGATCAAGAAGAAACGTGAGCCATCCTCGTTGATGGGCATGGGGATGAGATCCTCTTCGGCTTTGTCCTCAGCTTGTGTGCCGATGTCTTCAATCACGGCCATGTCTGGGACTTCAACCCATTGTACTTGTTTGGCCTTGGTGGAGTTATGGACGGCTGAGACGTAGCACTTTTTGGAGGCGACTTGGTCACCTCGTGGATCTTCCTGTCGACCGTTGGAGCTGATGAAGCAGACAACCTGGTGGTAGGTCGAAGCGATTGCTTGCATGCCGTGAAGCCAGGCTCAGCCAAGAATGGCGTTATACGGGCTCGGCACGTTGACAACGATGAACTCGACGGTCAACGTTTTTTAACCGACAACGACCGGAAGGAAGATTAGACCGAGTGGCCAAACTGGTGCTCCGTTGAATCCTATGAGAGGGACTTCGGCGGGTTGCAAGGCTGACTCTGGGAGGTTAAGCTTTTTGAACAGGTCGTAGTACATCACCTCTGCTGAACTTCCCTGATCGATAAGAACTCTATTGACATCGTGCACTCCAATTTGCACGGTGACGACGAGAGCATCGGAGAGTGGAGTTTGCACGAACTCAAGGTCGCGCTCGGTGAAAGTGATGGTCCATTTGGGTAGTTCGTCTGGGTGTGGGTGCTTTGACCCGGGTCGCACCACGAGTACCTGTTTCGAAGTGGAGGCGCGATCGAGGTCGACTCAGAAGGTTGTTTCAGATTCTTTTGTCACCGGGCTGTGGATGACATGTATCGTCGCCCTTGGTTCGTTGGGGTTGGGATTTTCGGCAGGTGGACGGGCGGGCGTTTTTACTTGATCTATGTACTGATTAAGATGTCCTTGGGCTACCAGACGCTCCAGTAGTGCCTTGTACGGGGCGCAAGCCGTCGTGTAATGGCCGAGCTCGTTATGGTAGGAGCACTTCTTTCGTGGGTTCTGACCCGCTTGGCCGTTGTCTATGCCGAGCTTACCTTGTGGCCACTCGAACCAAGGTTGCCTCATGATCTCTTTTAGAAAAGACCAGATGGGTTCTTTGAAGTGGGTGGTTTCCGCCACATAGTCGTGCTCTTTCGGCTAGCGTTTCTTTCCCTCCTTGATGTTGTTGACGTGTTTCTTTGACTGGGACTATTGAGTTGCGATTGGAGTCGGCAGCTGGCAAGCTGTCGTCGGCAAAAATGTTGTTGAATTGGGAATCCCCTAAGCGGCTCTGTCTACGTAGAATTCTTCTAGAGCGCAGAATCGTTCTACGACCCGCGTCAACTCTCCCATGCCATGCGGAGGTCGAATAGCCAGTTTGTCTAATATCTTGCTGCCAAATTTCAATCCATTTTTGAAGGTGCGTGCGGCCAGTACTCGTCAATTCCAGGAATTTCATTGAAAAGTTGCCAATAACGCTCGGCGTATTGTCTGAGTGTTTTGTTTGGGAGCTTCCTCATTTAGGACAAGGATTCAGGCTCCTTGGCTGTCCTGTTACTGGTGATAAAGCGAGTGTTGAAGGCGCATTCAAGGTCGGCCAGGTTCCGTATGGAACCAGCGGGCAATTTGTTGAACCACTGGAGACCAAGGGAGCCGAGGCTGGATGGGAATGCCTTGCAATTGATTTCGTCCTTGGTGGTGCACAGCTCTATGGTTTGGCGGAAGTGAATCAGGTGAGTGTAAGCTTCGCAGGTGCTTAGGTCGAACTTTGTGAATTTTGGTAGGTGAAAGTTGGGCTCGGCTATGGTGTTCACGATGTGGGAGGTGAAGGGTGAGATACCGAAATCTTTTAGCTGCCACTCAAATCCTGGACGCGGCAGTTTGCCGAGTTCGTCCGTCCGTGTCCTCTTCGGGTTTTTCTTTTTTTCTGAGGTTTTCTCGCGTGCTCGGCTACGAAGCTTGTCCCGCAGGTCCGTCGTTGCCTTGTGGGGGTGGTCAACTGACCTCTCCCTGTCGCAATAGGTTTTGTTTCCGTTCTCCGCTCCTTCAATCCGTACGCCTTTCCCATTTCGCCGAACGTAGTGTTCATTATCCAAATTTTCTGGTGGGATTCCCCCAAGGCGTTCAGAGACGTGGCGCCTGGTCTCTGCGGAGTCTCGGCTACAATGTGAAATCGTCGTGCGAGAGAACTCTGCGCGACCAGTCGAGTACGTGCTCATAAAAGACTCGGTGTCCCTTATGCGAGTCCGCTCGTGGTGGGACTTCGAGCGGTGCGTTCCAGATGTCATAGGTCATTTGTAGACGATAAGTTCCCTGGCGTAAACCCAAGGCGGTCTTTTATAGAGACGTGGTGGCCCGCCTCGTTGGGTTACTCTCGTAGTGGTGGGGGAGGGGGTGGAGGAGGTGGGGGAGGAGAGCTTCTTCGCCTCCGCCTTCCTCCTCCAGTGGATCTGGAGGCAGCTGGCGTCGCGTCTTGCAGATGCTGCTTCATCTGGGCCACCTCCGCCCTCAGCGCTGCCAGTTCATTATCCCTTTTATCGTCTCGTCGTTGCAGAAGGCGGATGTAGGCCGATGTGATGTCGTCCGCAGCCGGAGATAGACCGGAGCTGGGGGGAAGCGAGATGGACATGTGCCTTTCGGGGAACGGTGGAAGAATTGTGTTTCCACTGGCATCTTTGGCCCCCGAAACGGTAACGTCTGGTTGATCTCCGCCCATTGCGGCCGAGTTTTCGATTGTCCTTGGAAGAGGAAGGTGGTTTGGGGGAGAGTTTGGGCCGTTTGGATCAGAAGCTGAGAAGTTTCACGTCGGGTTCACCAATTGTGTGGCCCGTGATCCTCAATGGTTCCTTCCTCTGCTGGTTCAGTGGCTTCCTAGCCTTCTCCAGCTAGCATGCACAGTGAACACACGACTAAGACCTGGCCGGGGGTTGCCCAGCAAGGCCCTCCAGCGAGAGGATAAGTATGTGCAGAGAGAGAAGGAAGAGACTAGGGTTTTAAGTGGGTATTCGCATGTAAGAGTGCGTACCATTCAAGAGGCGTTATCCTTTGGTATTTATAGAGTCTCCCTGACTTGCTCTCCAAGCACGGGCACGAGCCTCGCACGGGCTAAGCGGTGTCATCGTGACGTCACCGAACAGATCTGGTAACCGCTTTTTGGGGTGAGCTGGCATGGCCCATGTGCGCTCATGATTATCCTTTAGCGTAACCGTCTCCACACGCGGATGGGCACGTGGCCGCATGGGTGGCCTAGCCCAGCAGAGAACGAAGTAAGCCGAGCCTGAGGGGAGGCCGAGGCCGAAGGGGACGTTGCCCGGGCGGGAGTTGTTTGCGGAGTCGCCATCCGGACGATGGCCGAGCTTGAAGTAACCTATCCGTCGCCGGACGCAAGGCAAAGGCAGAGCTTGTGACTGATATGCCTCGGCTGGGGCCGAGCACAGGTGGAGTGGGTTAACTGCCCTTACGGCGGCTGAAGGTGGCAGAGGGGTGGAAGTGATCCATGGTGGGATCACAATTAAGCTCGGCCTGCTACACCCAATTTCCTAACTAAGAGAATAACCTTTCTTTTGTCTTGATTCTATTGCGTTCACCAATTCTAATTGAGATTAAATTCTTTACACCGCCGGTGTAAACATTTATTTCCTCCAAATCAATTATATTACGCCATGTCAACATGTTTTATTGATTGGGACCACTGTTTTACAACGTGGTGCAATGTAAAGAATTTATTCTCACTGTAATTTAATGCCCCTTAACATGCATCCACCAATCATCTTCCAAATAATCTTCTCTCATGCAAGCTCAAACCATATATTCTTTAATTAATTGGTGGAGCATTGGGCCCACCATTAAGAAATATTTTAGACCACTTAACCTGCGCATGCTACGTGACAATCACAAGCCTGAATTATCGGTTGGTTGGACTGTCACCATTTGTTCGCTCTTCACATTTAACCCCTCAATTTAGCTCTGAATGTCCATGAACAGTTAGAAGGAACTTCTAGAGTCCCGAAACTCTTTCTTTGAATAAAATGCTTATAGCACCACTTAACCCATAGATAATCATGTTGAGAGCAAATATATCACAGCTGTCTTAGGAAGTATGCATGATTCCATTCCTTAATCCCTCTTAAACCAAGTCCTCCTCTTTTAGGTGAGCAAACATTGGCCAAGCAGCTTTGTTAGAGTGGGAATATTCTTCAGTACCAGTCCATAAGAAGTCTTTGAAGAGCTTCTCAATATTCAAGCAAATTGAGTTGGGAAGAACAACATGCATGGTCCAGGAAACTTGTATACGAAAAAGGACTGACTTTATGAGTTGCAATCTTCTAGCGTATGATAAAGGACTTATTGGCCCGACTTTTGATTTTATCCTGGATTTTAGAAATGAGACCTTCGCAATTTGCCACAGAGAGTTCAGAGGATAATTGGGGGACATCCGAATTTCTAATTGGAAGTGTACCCATTTGGAAGCCCAACAGAGAACACATGATCTCTTTGTCTTGATTTTCCATGCCTAAAAATAAACCCTACTCTTGATCTTGTTAGGCTGCAGACCCAAGTATTAACAACTTCTTGAAAAGACTGATTGTTGGGGTAGCACGGAATAAACAAGTCATCGGCAAACATATGTGAGTAATCCCTAGTTCTTTCTACCGGGGGTGGTATGAGAACTGCTCTGAATTAATGTGAATTTGGAAGATCCTGGAAAAGAATTCCACGACCAAGGTGAATAGGTATGGGGAGAGGGTAATGGGTAGAATTCATCTCTAAAAGTTAGCTATTGAGTGAGGAAGCCCTCGCGCTTATATACTTCATGTTATTTTTGTACCGAGGCGATGTGAGACTTTGCTTCATACCCTCCTTCAACCACAGCGTGCTCATTCGGTAGCACCTGCCATGTAAGCCCGAGACACGCACCCTACCCATTTTTGGTAACTAGCATTGATACCATGGTACACAATTTTGGATAGAAATCAACACCCAAAGCTAGCTACTGAAGTGAGAGTGCCCTCACACCTATATAGTATAATTCATACTATTCCTTTGGTACCCTGTGAGACTTCGCTTCACAAGGGGATCCCCTTAATTTGTTACTATTTTTTTGGTTCTTAAGTTATCAACCTCTTCACTATAGGGGAATCTGGTTCGGAAAGATTTTGAAATAAAAAAGGAGGCCGGTGGGGTCTCTTTCAAAGCTGTTCAGATTGATTCCCGAGCCCAGGTATCAAAAAACTACCTTGAAATCCATCTATTATGGGCTGGTAAAGGGACTCGCGGTATACCTATTGGAAGTACATATGGACCTTCTATTTCAGCAATCAATGCTGTCCCAGGTAATACTTTTTGTAAATATTTGATGCAAGTTTTAAAATGTTAGTTCCAATTTTCTTATGACTAAGATTTTCTACAGATTTCATCCCCACTGTTGGTAAAAACCCTACATCCGGCAAAAAGAGTAAGACTAATTTGATTGTGGAGATTGTTGTTCCTGTTGGAGTTGTAAGCTTTCTATCTTTCCTTGCGCTCTATTGGTTTGCCCTTTGCCGAAAAGGGCCGGGATGGGACGACGATGAAGGTAAAAATACTCAGGAAAATAGTAAACCGAGTGTGTTATTGGGCTATGACTTTTGCATCACAACAGATTCGTTGTTGTCCCGTGTGTGGTTCTGCTTTTGTTCATTTTTAGATGTATAGGTCCTATCCTAGTTATTGTTGTGTTCTTAGTAGCGTTAGGCTTGCAAAACGCTTTCTGCTCGATTCATGGTGTGTTCAGACATGATGGAGGAATGTGTATATGTTCTCTTAAACACTCCCCTTTCTAGCCAACCAACAATCCTATGATAAAACAGCCCATCCTTCCCCTTTCTTTCTCACCAGTGAGTACCTTAAATCCTCTGGTTTTCTTTGTCGAATGAGAGAAAAGAAGTAAACATATTTTGGCACTGCCCTTGGTGTCCTGCCCAAAATTAGTATGTTGTAATATCCATTGTCTTACATAATTTGTTACTCCCTATGTCTCAATTTGTTTGTCCACTTTGACTTTTAATTGTCCCAAATGTTGTATATTTTTAAAGACTAATGGATCAAAAGCTACACAAAACCCCTTTTACACCTTACTATTTGAGTTAAAGTAATCATTTTCCAAAAGTTGGAAGGTAACTTTTGGAACATTGAGCATTTATAGGTGTAATGATTATGTTCCTCGAAACGTTCTATTCTAAATTGGTTAAACAAATTGGGATGAAGAGAGTAACAATGTGCTGCAGAATGATAATGATCATCGTTTAAGCGTAATAGATACGTAAGTTGAGTATTAACTTCCTTGCATATTCACAAACACTGGTTTTAACTGTACTTGCAGAGCTCCTACGGATGGATGTTAGGCCCTACACTATCAGTTATGCAGAACTAAAGGCTGCAACAGAAGATTTTAATCCTGCAAACAAACTTGGGGAGGGAGGCTTTGGACCCGTTTTTAAGGTAAACATCGTTCTAATAAAAGACAAGATGTCTTGGAACAACTTCATATTGCTTTTCCCTTTTGTATTCATTGTGGATGGCAGCAGTATGCTTGTACCATCACAGTTTTGCATTGCTTTTCGTTAAAATAAGACCATGGAACACTTAATGATGGGAGGGTTATTACTTGCTTAGAACTGCAATTTATTGGTCCATACCATTTTGCTTTTCATCAGATCAGAAACCATGGTCGGGACTTCACAATATTTCTCAAAATTTTAAAATTTTCATATTCTCTAGGGAACACTTAATGATGGGAGGGTTATTGCTGTCAAACAACTGTCTGTGGCATCCCGCCAAGGAAAGGATCAATTTGTTGCAGAGATTGCTACAACATCTGCTGTTCAGCACCGAAATCTTGTGAAATTGTACGGATGCTGCATTGAGGGGAATAAACGACTGATTGTGTATGAGTATCTTGAAAACAAAAGTCTTGATCAAGCATTGTTTGGTATAGGACATCACCTTTACTGTCAATGCAAATTATAGATCTTGAATATGGTGAATAAGTGATACATTTAACTGTTTGGCATTTGTTAAGCAGGGAAGACAAGTTTGTTTCTTAACTGGCCCATCCGCCTTGATATATGCTTGGGTGTAGCAAGGGGTCTAGCTTATCTTCACGTGGAATCTCGGCTTCGCATTGTACACAGGGACGTTAAGGCTAGCAATATTCTTCTTGACTCTGACCTCAACCCCAAAGTTTCTGATTTTGGTTTGGCCAAACTTTTTGATGACAAAAAGACCCACATCAGTACCCGTGTTGCGGGGACATTGTAAGATTCTCCGCTGTCAATCTCCATGTATTCTTCAGTGTTATTGGTTTCGATATTCTATTCTGGTACTGTTTGTAGCTGAAGTATTAACTTACATGTGATGAAATTTCAATGGTTGCTGATGCAGTGGGTATCTTGCACCTGAGTATGCTATGCTTGGGCAACTTACAGAAAAGGCCGATGTGTTTGGCTTTGGTGTTGTAGCTTTGGAGATTGTCAGTGGAAGGCCAAATACTGACTCGAGCTTGGAAGAAGAAAAGATCTATCTTCTTAACTGGGTATGTTTCACTTTCTTTTAGGCACTCATTAGTTGTTGATCCTTCAAAAAGTACCAAATGGCTGCATATTCAGTTGTGGGCGCAGTTTGTTTTGACTGTGGTTACTGATTCGGCTACATCTTGTTATGATTCTTTAAAAAGATGGAAGGATTATTCTATCTTGGAAACTTTAGGATGTTTCACTTGAGCATCATTAGAAACAAGATAAGTTGTTCAAATACTACGCGAAAAACTTATAAATCCTGTGTATCTCTGAAACTGAATTATAGTATTTTTGGTGTTAAAATGTGCATCAATGCCAATGAATATCTGATCCACTCATCCTCACACCCAGCCCAGAATGGGTGCTTTCCACTCTGGTTACATGATTCTATGACATTCCTTTCTTCCCTCCTTTTTAGGCCTGGCATGTGCATGAAAACAACCGTGAAGTCGAGCTAGTGGATGCTAGATTGTTAGAATTTGACGAGGAAGAAGTAAAACGAGTTATAGGGGTAGCTCTTTTGTGCACCCAGACATCTCCACAGCAACGGCCCTCCATGCCGCGTGTAGTGGCAATGCTTTCAGGAGACATTGAAGTTAGTACAGTTACTTCACGGCCTGGATATTTTACTGACTGGAACTTCGACACAACCAGTTTTATGACTACAGATACTCCAAGTGCAGAAAACAAACATAGCCAATTCAGTTCATCAATGAGTCAGATACTCCAAGTGCAACAAACATAGCCAATTCCGTTCATCAACGAGTGCAAGCATGGCAGCAAATCCGGGGTTAGAGATTTTCAACGTTATAAATGGGTTTTTATTTGGGATTTTTTTTATTTTTTATTTTTTTTGTATTTTGATAGATTTTTGTGAAATTTTGCAACACCTTTAATTTCACATGGATTATGGCTTTATGTGAATAGTTATAACACTCATTAAATTAGAATGTGTTTATTCAGAAAGGATGTATAATATGGGGGTGCCTACTAGGGGAATTGCCCTTCCCAATTAATTGATGTCTAATGGAGGTATGGCTCTATGCAAAAAGGTGCCCTGGTAAGACGCATGATTTTTCCTAATTAATTGTCTTCAAAAGACGTGATTCTTCTTAATGTGTGTCTAATAAAAACGTGGCCTTTCACGAAAGGGTGTCTGTAAGTATGTAAATAGATCCTTTGTAAAGGCGTAAGTACCGTCTGTCGACACAGACAAAAGGTGCACAGATTCCGATGCGGGGCCCACTACAGGTCCCACACAAAAAATCCGAACCATTCATTAAATTTAAAACATTTTTTCAAAGGCTCATGTGAAAAATCAGTTCAATCTGATACCTATAAGTACTCGATCTAATCATATAAGTTTTCACTCAGGTTCAAAGTTGAATGAAAAGTTAGATGATTAGATGAGTACTTCTAGGTATCGGATTGAGCTGATATTTTGCGGGGGGGCATTGAAAAAATGTTTCAAATTTAATGAATGACTCGGATCATTTGTGTGAGACCCGTAGTGGGCCCACATCCAAATCACATAGGAAGTACTCCCGATTCTCTTCAGCCTTTGACAACCACAACTGATAAAGCAATTTAGACCCCCTCTAGAGATGGGGAAATTTCAGCTAGAAGCCTAAAACAGCTTGGAAAGCCCTTTAGAAATAAGAAGAAATAAATCACGAGTTCACGTTAACCTTGTTCAAAAACAAAATGTCACCTAGTCCGCATTCGTTTTGCGTCTCTTATACATGCACGATGTAGGCCCCGAAAGATAGAAGAATAGAACGCTGGAGAATGGTAGATTCTAAGAGTAAAAGCAAGTACACCTGCTTGTGTGAAATTTATTTGCCAGAATGAGTATTGTTACTGTAGTACTCATAATATATCGAAAGGACCAAAAATAGTAACGGTGCGGCAGCTGTTTGGCGCCATTTTTGCTCAATTGCAAATTCAAACCTTTTAATTGAACTGTCTCGATCATTGTTTTGATGCAATTCAGTTGGCTTGGATATTGGAAGTTTGACAAAGCCAATGTTTGTTTTTTTTTTTTCTTTTTTCGCAGGAGAGCAATAACCCGGTAGCGGATTGCCCACTAGCAGGGCCATTTCAAGGCACATCTCGAGGCAGCGAGACCCCGGTAGCGGATCTTGATCATGACCAGCACACAAGAACCAGAACCATTTCTAACAAAAACTATTAAAAACCATTGCATTTGAATGGCAGAAGCAGAA
>BPLS01027415.1:80884-107429 GCA_019656275.1 Rhododendron kiyosumense
AACAGGGCAGTGAGGATACCGTCCGATGATTATAATGTCCAAATCAATGGTTAGATCCAATAACCTCCCAAACCATCATTTAATTATTACTCAAACGACACCGGTTCACCCTAAAACGATACCGTTTGTCATTAAAATAGTGTTACCCTTAATTCCCGGAATCCTCTGTAATTGATACTCGATTGGGACAGGTTTCATATAGCTACCGTACCGTTCGGGGCCACGTGGAATTTTTTCATTGGGTGACACTTTTCAGGATGTAAACACACCCCCCGCATTAAAATTTTATTTATGCTAAATAAATGTTAATGGCACACGTTCTCTGTCCATGTCCTTTCAAATTCGGATGCACGAAGCATGACAGGATTTCATTCCCATGCACGTCTATTGAGCTTCCCAAAGATAGCTACAATAATTTTCCTATAAATGGCAGTTAATGATACGGTTTAACAAATCACATTACCCCTCATAAACCCCTTCGAATTTGAGTCTCCTCTGTTAAGAAGTCTTACGTTTATGGACTCTCTTCCAGAAATCAATTTCATCCTAGATAACCTTGATCATCAATCTCACTCTCCCCAAATGTCTCCTCCAAATTCCCCTCGGATGTTGGCAGGCAAGATTATTTCTGATCGAACATTCCATACCCCCAACCCATCTTCCACGGGTTGGGATTCCTCTTTGACCCGTTCGAATTCATGTGATGGGTCGAACTGGGGCTCATGGGAAGAAAACTCTACTAATACCACTACTAGCACCATCCTGGTCAAGTTCGACCAACCTGGCCCCACACCCAATAGATTCCATCACTTTCGAACACTTTTTGCGAGCCAATTCCTGCCTTTGAGCGGTAACGACACCGTTCACATGGGCATGCTCGAATCAATCTATTCGTCCCTCAAATTTTCTCCTTTCCTCAATCAGGAGGAAAACTTTCTTGGGCCTGCCCCTTATTGCGACTTTAAACGCATGGCCCAAGCCCAAAAATCCCTCTAGCTCATAGAGGTGCAAACCCTACATTTCCCAGCTGACTTCGAAGAAACCAATAAGTTGGTTCCCCTTCCTGAAGAGCCTGACTGGTTCAATGAGGTGAATAACCTTGCCATCAACACCCCTCATTTCCAATGGCAATACGGTTATTTCATCTACCCTGCTGATAAAAGCAAAGCCCTGCAGCTCCTTGCAGCTTTCTCCTTCCTGGATATCCATATCCTGGAAGAACAAGTCCCACTCACCAATTTCAAATGGGCTTGTGAAACACTGGTGCTATGCTCCATCCCCTCTACAGTTTCTTATCAAATCCATTGTTTCTTGGACTTTCTACCAGTGATCAAGTCATGGCTCGAAGCCAATACCGCTGCGTATTGCTTCGATCAAATCCTTCAAGACTATGCCATTGTTAAGGAAAGTATTAAGAAGTTGCATGATCAAATTGAGAATTTTACTGCTGAGTCCTTCAAAGTGGTGCCTGGCCATGCAGACAAGAAGCTTCGAAGGCGCTTCAAGAGGCAACAAATGAAGCGTCCAACAAAAGAGGCCAAACTTCGAAGGAAGGCCAAAGCACTGGTGCTCCGCTTTAGGCCTCTGCTGGAGAAGAAATTGGAGTCGGACTCCAAAGAAGACATGAGGAAAATGGAGCTGAAATTCCTCCAATTTGCATGAAACAAGTTCCATAGCCTTGTTACTTGGTCCTTTCCTCATTACTTCGAGAATAAAAAAACAACTTCTCAGCACCCAGGCCCTTCGAAAGCCTAATTTGTACTCTTCTGTTTTTTATTTTTTAGGAACTAGCATTCCCCTTATTTTGCTTTCTTTTGTAAATACGCAAATTTCAATTTTGTAATCCAGTAGTTTTGCTCAATGAATTTTCCTCTTTTGCCAATACGCTGGACTTGGGTTTATTGTTAAAATAGTAATTCTAAAAATAATAATTCTCCTAAAGAGAAAAAACCAACCCCAGCGGACCCCAGGGTACGGGCCCACTACAGGCCTGGCCCACCTGCAGGAGTATAAAAGCGGAATTAATTCAAAACCACCCCTTACGCTCTACGTATTCAAGCACAAACCTCAAGCTTTTCTCAAAACTCTCAAGAACAGAATCCTCTTTTCTCTCTCTCTCCAACAACGTTAAAACCAAACTGAATCAATGGCTTCCTCCAGCAATCCAGTTCCAGAACATCCTACTCCTTCTCTGGCATTGAGGCGGTTCGTGTCAGGGAAAACACCGAGACCGACCGGAGAGCCCTATCTCGACGCGAGAGTCTTCATTCCAAACCCTAGCGAAGAAGGTACTTATATTTTGGGCCCTCAACTCATAGGAGAAATCCCTGCTAGCCTTTCCCTCTACTATCCTCGATTGAGGGATGCCGAAATTCGGGCTTGTTCGAGCCTCGATTGGCAAAATTTTCCAAAGAAATCCTTCCCCTGTTGGCCCACATTGGACAACGATTGGAAGATATGGACCACTCGCATGTTGGCTGCGAAGTCGGACGATTTAGAGAAGGTGGGTTTGAAGAGAATTATTACCCTCCTTCGAAGGGGGGTCCCACAAAATCCTTCTCTGATTCAGGCCGCCTTGGCCTTTTGGAACCCATTTTTCAACTTCTTTCGCTTTAACTGTGGCATGATGGCACCCACAGTTCTGGACGTTACCCAAATGCTGGGGCTTACTCCGTATGGCCCCCAATTTGACCCTACCAAGGAGTACCATTCTCCCGAGGGCTTTGCTCGTTTGACCTCCACAAACGGAGCTTTTTCCCATTTCTACAACAGGGAAAAGAAATTGATAGGGGAAGTAACCGAGACCGAGTTCTTTGCTTACATCCTCTACACCCTCTGCAAGCACATCTTATGCCACTCTGGTAAAAGAGTGATGAGTGAATTCGTCCCGCTGGCACTAGCACTTGCTAGAGGTGAAGAGTTCGACTTCGCCTCCTACTTCCTTGGCCACGTATACAAGACTGGGTTCGACTTCTACCAGAAGGGTTTGAACCACTCGCAGGGAGGGCCTCAATGATTTATTCAATTATGGCTCCATGCCTACTTCCCTGAGTTGGATCCCTTCAAAGCACCCACATCTCCTGCTGGCCTCATTGAGACGCTCAATGTTCATGGTGACAACTATGTTCACCCAGAGGATAGCACGACACAGACCTTGGTGTACTATCTGTGCTTCTTCGCTGGTCTTGCCTCAGACAGGGAGTGGCCCAATCCATTCCCTACTCTTGTTGGGCCAGCATGGCTGTTCGACATCCTGGCGGATAAACAGGGAAGATCCTCTCGAGCTCTCCAAGCATGGAGCAACATTCTGACGAGCAGAGAGATCTTCATTTCCTCGTCGAACACCACCAAGTCCATAGCACATGCAGAGGTATACTGCCCTGCACAATTTGCTATACAACTGGACTTTGTTCAAGGCATACCCACCCCTTACTGTGGCTCTGCCAACATTTTCATGTCTGAACGATCACCCATCTCGGTCGAGCATTTCCTGACAGGGTTTGCTCAAGCCAGAAATGCATTGAGGATGACAATCACTCAGGAGTTCAGGGAACCTGAAGTGCGCACCACCCCTGCATTCGACAACTGGTGGCACTCCAACTGCTCCTTCCTCTCAGGGTGCAAACCCTATAAAAAGTTTCTAGCCCACATTGGGTTTGAGAAGTCTGAGTTTGGGCATGGAGGAAAAAATGACTCGTCCTCTTTCTCCTCCGACAACGAATTTGGCCTGGTTGGAGGGATCGAAGACATTGCTGGAGGTGAAGTTGAACAAAAATTGACTCCAGTCGAAGCCTCCCCTACTGCAATGGTCGTTCCTCTTTCTCCACCAAGAAGGCAATCCATGAGGGTCACACAAAAAAGAGGTAATTGTCTCTGAACATATCTTCTCTTTTGCTGAAACTAATCCTAATTATATTTAAAACTGCAAGTGCTACCTCTTTTTCAGAAAGTGCTTCGAAGAAGAGAAAAATTACTTCTCAACCCACAGAAGTAATTCCAACTAAGCACTGTCTCGAGTCCTCAGCTGAAACTCCAGGTTGGTTCCCTTCCCTCTAATCAATCTTTAAACTCCCATATTATTTATCTGAATCACCTCCTTATCCCCTTCCTTTCATCTTCGAAGAGGATCAGGACCACCAGGAAGCGTGGTCCTCAGATTTCTTCCAGTGATGAAGAAACAGAGAGTGACATAGAGATACTGGCCTCCAGGGGTAAATTCCTTTCCCATTTATGATCCAGTATTCCCTTAGGAGTAAGAGAACTTTACTGTAATTCTAATTCTTGAGTACGAACCAGGTGAAACAAGACAAGTGAAGGAGACCCTCCTCTATATGAGGAAAACAACTCCTCCCAAGAGGCCTGTTTCTCCAAAGAGACCTTCCTCCCCAGAAGAGGTAAATCAATATATACTGCACACATTTTTATGTGTCTCTTGTGCTCATGATTCATTGTTCACTGTTAATTTCTTTGCAGACTCAAGTTGCATCTCCTGTTGAGGCATTGGACCTAGCTCTTGTTCCCTGCCTTCAACAAGAAGTGATAGAGCCTTCACTTCAAATGTCAGAAGATGACTCTCACAAGGTATGCTCTGAACACTCACCTTTCGAATTGTGAAAAGATTCACTCTAACTTTCCTTCGTTTTTTTACAGGCATCCCCTATTCCAGCTCTTTCTGTACAGAAAGATTTCGCTGAAAAGGATATTGACATGCACACTTTGCTGTCATTCCTTACTGAGCCGACCTTTGCACAGGTCATGGCCAGTTCGGCTCCTTCGAAGACCTTGGGGCCACTTCCCATCCTCCAGAGAGACTTCCCCTTCACTCCCTTATCGGTTTCAGGGGAGGGGCCTCTAAGGATAGACCCTACTTTGGCTTCGAAGAGCCATACTCTCAGAAGTGCTATGGATCAGGGCTCCAGCTCGACTTCCTCCTCAGATCAGGTACTCTTGACACTCAATCAATCATACCTTTCTTTTCCTGTTTTCCATCTCACATAGCCTCAACTTGTAATCTTTATGCAGGCAACAGAAATGGTCCTTCTTCCTGGAGACCACCTCACATCTTCCTCTTCTCCAATTGACTTGCCCTTAGTGGTTTTTGACATATCCTTCTTCAAAAGTCAATTGGAAGAATTTTGCAATAAAATTGCTACTCCCACTCCTCTTGTCTCTTCGAACCCTTTGGAAAGCCTTCAGCAACTTTTGAGCCCTTCCACACCTCTTTTCTTGCCTTCCTTTAGGATTAAACATGTTCTTTCGAAGGAAGAAGTTCTGACACTAAAGAGTCTTCTGAGGACTCTAAATCAGTTAGGACTTCCTACTTTGATTGAACATAGTTTAGCCTATCACTTCGAGGTGTGCCATCAAGCTTTACTTCTCTCCCAAGGACTTCCCTTGTCAATCAATTCCACTCTCCAAGAGAATCTCAAACAATTTAGTGAATTGATTGCACATAACCACTTCTTGTCCGAGAGCATTGGCTCAACCATTGAGAAGGCTAACAAATTGGAAGCCCAAGCACTCGAGAACGCTTCTTGCCTATCGCTATATCAAGCTCGAAGAGAAAAGCTTTCAGAGCTTGACAAGAAGATGCAGCGGTTACGAGAAGAAATGTAGAAAGTCAGGGAAGAGAGAGCTGAAGTTTCTAGGGGCTTCCTACAGCTTGAAGGTGAAGCACTAAGGGATGAGTCGATGCTCCCACAGCTTATCCCTTCCCTTCGAGAGGAACAGAGGAGAAGAGCAGCTCATACGTCCCTTTTGGATGCTAACTTTAGTTCTCTTCGAGGACTACTAACTATCATTTGTAATGTAACTAGTCCTTTTCTGTAATTTTACACAGTTTGTACTTTATTCTTTCATTGATTATTCGATTCTCTTGGGCAAGTACACCCGTAATTAAATCAAATACTGTTTTCTACTTTTATTTACTCAGAAAGGGCACTGTGCCAACCCCTCACCTACCGTATCTTAAAGAATCATAAATGAACACTCTAAGCTTACTAATATAAATAGAGGTCTCGGGGAAAAAGGAAAACTCACAAACGTCTTCTTCCCTCGCTCTTCCTTCTTTCAGCAATCTCCAAACCACGTTTCCCAGTTAGGGCTTCAAAGAAACCCATCATGAAGCCTCCTCTGTTTTCGAAGAAAAGCTTCCAAACATAGCCACATCATTTCCCATGAGATTTCCCCTAAATCCTAAGGCCTCTGGGTATAGCCACATCAGTTCCCATGATGTGCCTGTATCCAGCGGTTGCTTCGAAGACCAAAGAATCAAACGACAATGGTCTTCGAAGCCTATCTACCTACCTATGGAGCTTTGAGCTCTATCTCCCTACCAATAACTGGTAGGGAGCTTGGACTAAGTCACAATGAAGCTTGGTCCAAATCTTTGTATCTCAGTTGGATTATCCCTAGAGACTCAGCCTTGATCCCTAGAGGCCCAGCTTTGAGATACTATTAGACCTTAGATAGGTTTCTCAATGTAATCCTTTGTGCAAATGTAATGAATCCTTAGATAGGTTTCTCAATGTAATCTCTTGTATCCTTTTGAGTTGATGTAATGAAAAATGCTTATTCATATTTATGCTTTCAATAACGGCTCTGACCAATGAACTGGTAGCTTAGCCCTTCGTTATTGCTTTAACTCTGCTCTTGGTGCTAAATACTAACGTGGACGTAACAAGCATAAAGAAAACCAAAGAAACAAGAATTTTCCTCACAAGCATTTTTGTATTATTTTGTTCTCACTGGGCTTCTCCTTCGAAGCCCTCGAATAAATAACAAACAATGTTGACAACGTTCTGAAACACGCTGGCTCTTCGAAGACCAACCAAATGTGGTCTAAATTAATTCATCCACCTCATTTATTTCCAGTGGCTTCCCAGCCGTCTCCTTGTGAGTTGCAATCCATTAATTATCAGAACGCACGACGCCCAAACGCTCTCAAACCCTTCGCCTTCTGAGCCTTACGTATTTCCACTCATGAATGCTCATAATCACCTAAGTGGATTCTTTGCATTCGTTTGAGTATAAATATACCCATGTGTTAACAGGACGGTGCATTCTCTCTTTCACTCTCTCCCGCTCCTCATATCCAACCATGGATACTGATCAACCCACTCTTTCTGTCGACCTTGCGGCTGAGATGGCTAAGCTGGCCAATATGCTTACGGAGCTCAAAAGAGAGATCCAAACGGAGCTCCAAGCCCTTCGAAGCGAGGTCGAACAGCTTCGAAACCAGCTGGAGTGCGTGGAGACAGCTTCACGTCTCTGCTTGGCTAGGACCTGGGATGATCTCTCAACCGTCCTCTCGGCTCATGAAGCAAAAAATCCCCCGGAGGGAGGATCTTCTTAAAGATCCTCCTTTGGGACTGTGAAGATCAAATGTGATCTTCACTTTTGGTTCTTTAGCCGGAGTTTTTTTTTGTTCAGATCCACTTGGATCTGTTTGTGTTTATTTTTGTTCAGATCCACTTGGATCTGTTTCAAACCCATTTGGGTTTGCTTTTGTTTTTCTATTTTTTTTTATAAATATAATGAGAAATTTAGTTGGCAATGCTTGACTTTTTCATGGCTTCGAATGCTAATATGACAACTTGGCTGAAATATGATCATGTAAGAACTTCAAAGGAAAAACTCCTGAATGTCAAAACCAATTGAAATCATAACCAATGCTTCGAATTCAGGATTCGCTTTGGTTTTAAAATAACCAACTCCCATTGAAACCCTCAAAAAACCACCATTCGAAAGCTACCTTCTATGAAAGGACTCCCATATAGACGGAATATAAGCCTTGAGATGCCTTCCATTGATTTTCCTTCGATGAACATAACCATTCAGATTTCTCAAATGATAGGCTCCTCCTCTCAACACTCTTTGGATTTGAAAAGGCCCCTCCCATGTTGGTGCCCATTTTCCTAATCCATCCCTTTTTATCCTCCTATCCCTGATAGGAAGAATAACCTTCCATACAAGATCTCCTTCATCGAAGCTTCGAAGGGAGACTCTCTTATTATAACTCCTTGCTACTCTTGCCTTTTGCACCATGATTTGATTTAAAGTTTTTATTCTGGCTTCATCAATATCTTCTAACTCCATGTGCATGGCTTGATGATAAGACCCTGTATCCAAATTATTTTGACATGCTACTCTTTGAGATCTTACAGTAATCTCCATAGGCAACACAGCATCATGCCCATAAGTTAATGCAAATGGAGTAGTGCCTGTGCTAGTCCTCTTTGTATTTCTATATGCCCACAAAGTGTCAAGTAACAACTCATGCCAAACCTTTGGGTTTTGATCCACCATTCTTTGGATCCCCTTTTTGATGATCTTGTTGGTTGATTCTGCTTGACCATTTGACTGAGCATAATAAGTGCTGGTATATATTAATGAAATTCCATGGTTACTGATAAGCACCCGGAAATGGAATATAGGGTGCGCTAGTAACTAGGCTTAGTGTTAATTTAAGTGTTAATTAGTTGTTTTTAATGATTTTTGCTCGTAGGTCGTTTTGATGTTGTTTTGCAGGCGAATCACATAAGAAGGAGTTTTAAAGGCCAAAGCGTGGCCAAGGCCAAGGTGAGGCCAAGGCATGGCCAAGGCGCAGCCCGGGCAGAAGAGGCATGGCCAAAGCATGGCCAAGGCTAGAGCAAGCATGGCCGAGCAGAAGAGCAGATGGCCAAGGCGTGGCCTTGGCCCAGGCAAGGCAAAAGCAGCACAGAAGAAGACGGCCAAGCCACGGCCAAGCCACAGCCAAGCCACAGCCAAGGCATGGCCGAGCAAGACAGGAGCAACCTAGGCCTCTATCGAGCTCGGCATCGATGGAAGAAGAAAGGTGACATCGATGCCGAGCAGCTTAGTCCACCAGGCCCTTAACCATCTCGGCATCGATGGGAAGAATCAAGTGCCATCGATGCCGAGCCTCTTAGTGGCCCAGCTTAAGCACTTTGCCAGCGATGCCGAGGGTCTTAGGGGCGAATCTTCAGAGCATCATGGGAATATTCCAGGCGCGGATCTCCTGAGTATTTAAGTTTGTGACATCACTTTGTACAAACAAGTAGTAGCACGTTTTTTAGGATATTTTCTAGATCTAGCTTAGGTTCATTTTTGCTTTTTGATTGTTCTTAAGTGTTCTTGTTTTTCAGCCTTTCAATATTTAATTTTCTGCCTTAATTAGTTAGTTTTTGCTATTGTCGCCTTTATTAACGTTGTTGCTCTATTCCCGATCTATCTTAATCTCTAGTTTAATTCTAGTCTTGTCTTTTCAATTATGCTTAGTCAATTTTCGCTTGCTCTTATCTTCGTAGATATGCGTGAGTAGTTTCAAGGGTTGGGTCATGGGATGATTAGCATCCTGTGGCTTGGGCAAAAATTGCATTTTTCACCAATAAAGCTTCAATTTTTAGATTTGAAAATTAATGTTGGGTTCGGATTCATTTGGGGAATTACCGAGGTGTTAACCTCTTTGATCATGTGTAGGTAGGAGCATCGCCTACCTACCACACATGATGCTTAGAGCTCTGTCGCTCGAGGTGTTCACCAAATGAGTTCTAGAGCTAGCTTGACAATCGAATCTCTTTTTCCCGATTTTGATACCTACAATTGTGTATTTTAAATCGCGTGGATTGGTGAAAAATGTGATTTAGCCCAAGTCATGAGTGCTAAGATTCCTAGACCTAACCTATCTTTTTCCTAGTTAATTCGCTTTTAATTTAGCCATTTTAATTTCACCGTTCAAAGTAAAACCAAGTTGACTGGCTAAAAGTCGAAAACCCTACTTGCATCTACAAATCCGAGGCGAGCCATAAACTAATTCCCTTGGGTACGATCCCGGACTTCTCCGGATTATTTTGCTTCATCGATATTTTAACCCTACGCTTGGGGTATTATTCTTCCACGTCGGGAGAAATCGAAGCATTTTTGGCGCCGTTGCCGGGGATTTCTTATTATGGCTTTTTTGGAGGTTCGACAAACCACTGTAAGTATCCCGCTTTCGTCTCTTAGTTGTAGTTTAGTAGTATGTGTTACCTTAGTTTACGTGTTAGTAGCTCATATTTATTTGGGTGGATACCTCTAACCTGACTGTGGTGTCTAACTTGAGGTGTAACGAAGCCTAGCTAAATATCGAGTTATCTTAGTTAGTTAGCTTAGTTTAATTTGTTAGTCTACTTAGTTTAATTTGATTGCATTGCTTAGCCGAGGTGGTGGCATAACCCCTCGCATATCTTGATTGTTGAAGTTGAGGTGGCGGCATAGCCCCTCCAGTCTGTTAGTTTGCTGTTAGTAGTTAGTAGTTAGTAGTTGTTTTTGTGTATGCGTGTGTTTCGAAGCCCGACTTCAAATCGGCTTCATCGCTCTTCTTCACCACCAAGGATCCGCAGCATTGTCCGGGCGTATCCTGCCCATTCTCCTCCTCGCAAAGTAAATCGCAATAGCAAAGGCCCAATGGCCGAAGCAGCTCCAGTTCGTACTTTACGTGATTATTTGAATCCTGAACGAGCTCCTCAAGTATCGCCTATTATTATTCCAACACTGACTACTGGGAACGCATTTGAATTCAAGGCTGAATATTTGAGGGTAATTCCAGAGTTCCAGGGGAGAGAATTGGAAGATCCATATTTGCATATCCGGGAATTCGAGAATATTCTGCACTCTTTTGTTACAGTCCAGGGGCAACTTGACCAAGCTAGGTTGAAGTTATTTCCGTTCACTCTCAAGGACAAAGCAAAACAATGGTTTAACTCTTTGAAGCCTCAATCGTTGCGTAATTAGGGTGAGGTCCAGGATGCTTTTACTTCTAAGTTCTTTCCCGCAAGCCGTACTAAGTTACTTATCGATCAGATTCAGAGTTTCAAGCAACGAGATGGGGAGACGTATCACAAATACTGGGAGAGATACAAAGACTTGCTTATGTCAGTTCCGCACCACAATTTTCCATTATATCTTCGAGTTAACTACTTCTATACCGGATGCTCCAAAGAAAGTAAGCAGCTCTTGGATACAATGGGAGGTGGCGATTTCTTAGGAAAAACACCGGAAGACGCTTGGGATTACTACGAATCCTTAGCTGAGAGGACTCAGTCTTGGCAGTTCACTGATCCAGGGGATAGAGCGATGTTCTCTCAAGGTCCTACGGGCTCAGGCAAATTCTCTATTGCGGAACATACAGCTGTTGAAACTCGATTGGAAGAGATTGCCCGAAAACTTGACAAGTTGGAACTTAAAAGCGCTCAATCTCAAGAAGTGAAAGTCGTACAACAAACGGAGGAGATTTGTGTTATCTGTGAGATGGTAGGCCATTCAACCGAGGCTTGTCCAAATATTCCGGCTTTGAAGAACGTGATTAGTGGGCTTACTCAAGAAGAGGTTCATGCAGTTCAACGTTTCGAGCCCTATCCTCAATATTCGGGAACACGTCAACACCCAGGATTTCGTTGGAGTCAACCGGACGTAGGGGGTTCTTCTTCTTCTCAAGCTCCCCCACAAGCTCCTCAACTACCATGGAAACAACCACAAAATGCTTTCCGGTTCCCTCAAGCTCAAGGTCCACCCGGTTTTGCTCAACCCGGTCAATTCCAACATGCAAACCAATTTCAACAACCACCTGCTCAGTTCCAACAGCAACCTTCTCAATTCCAACAACAAGCACCAAAGCGTTCTTGGGAAGATCAATTAAGTGCTCTCATGCAAAGTCAAACTGTGATTAATGAGCAACAAACTCAAATGATGAATGATATCCGGAATCAGTTGGGGAAGTTGACAACCACGGTGGGTATGCTTCAACAAGAGAAAGGAAAGTTTCCAACTCAACCTCAACCTAATCCGCAATCAACGTCTACTCCGCCTAATTCTCAAGGTCTTCACTTTGCAAGCTCTTCGGTGACTTTCCCCGAGCAAGCAAAGGCTATTATTTCTCTTCGAAGTGGAAAGACGGTAGATAACCAAGTGGTAATGCCTCCGGAGCCGTCCTTGTTGCCTCCTCCTATCGATCGTTCAATTCCAACACCGTCTCTTGGGGAATCTCCCAAGGAGCCAAGCAATGAGGTTTTAGAAGAAAGAGCAAAGGAAAAGGGTAAGGAGAAGGAAAGCGGTCCGGATCCTAAAGTTGTTCCAATACCGGCACCCTTCCCTAATCGTTTAAGGGCTTTGGCGAAACCAAATTTGAATACGGAATTGCATGAGTTGTTCAATCAAGTGAAGATCAATATACCTCTTCTGGATGCTATCAAGCAAATTCCAACATATGCCAAGTTCCTTAAGGACCTATGCACTCGAAAGCGCAAGTTGAATGTTCAAAAGAAGATTTTCTAACAGAGCAAGTTAGTTCCATTATTCAAACGAGTATCGCTCCGAAATACAAGGATCCAGAAAGTCCCACCATTGCTGTCACAATTGGAGGGAAACGTATCGAACAAGCTTTACTTGATCTTGGTGCAAGTGTCAATCTACTTCCATATTCCGTTTATCAAGAACTTGGGTTGGGGGAGATGAGACCTACTCGAGTTACGCTACAGCTAGCCGATCGGAGTATTCGTACACCAAGGGGCGTAGTAGAAGATGTTTTGGTTCAAGTTGGCCAATTTGTTTATCCGGTGGATTTTGTAATTCTTGACACAAATCCAAATGATTCTGTGGCTACTTCTACTCCGGTTATCCTTGGGAGACCCTTTTTGGCTACAGCGGATGCAATTATCAATTGTCGGAATGGACTTTTCAACATGACTTTCGGTAACATGAAGATGGAAGTCAATGTTTTTAATGTGGGCAGTCAAATAGGGGATGACGAGAACGTGAATGAAGTGAGCCTCATTGATACTCTTGTGGAGGAACATGTGGACGAGTTGCTTTATAGCGATCCTTTGGAAGTTGCTCTTACAGCCGAAGAGGCTGAATTTCTTGAATCTTCCGATGTCAGTTATTTGTATTCCTTGCTCAAAGACGGGGATGAAGCCTGTGCTATGAACGCTTGGACCCCAAAATTTGAAGAGTTTGAAAACCTACCCTCGATAAAAACGAAGGTTCTTCCTTCTCTAGTGGATCCTCCTGCATATGATGATCCAGGAGGGAAGTGCCTCACCGCTAAAGTTGTCTCTTCTAATCCCTTGTATCTTGATTCTTCCCCAGAGGAATTACTTCTTGCTCATGAGATGAACATACTTGAAACTTCGGGTGTCTACTACGAAGACCCAATGGCAAAACCTCTCACCGCTAAGGAAATGGATGCCGAAGTGGATTACTTATATTCATTGTTGGCTAAACAAGATGCTTATGGACCAATCTTTGAAGAGTTGGCACCCATGGAAGCCGCAATTGTCCATTCAAATCCTCCGTGCCTTGATCTTCTCACTGCTAAAGAGATGGATGCTGAGGTAGATTTCTTATACTCTTTGATAGAAAAACACGATCCATGTGAGCCTATTCTTGAGAAGTTACCAAGCATAGAACATATTGATTTTCTTGGTGTTGACGATTATCTTATGGTTTATCATCCTTATATTGTAGATTTTGTCAACAACTTGAAAATTGATTTGGTTTGGGCTATGCACTTGGAGGAACTTAAGTTTTTAAAACGAATTCAGCAATTGCTTAACTCAAAGTATCTTATCTTATGGCATGGTCGAGTTCAATTTTTGACAAAGAGTGTAGCTTGGAGTGCTCTGTTTATGCTAATAGTTCTTAATGGCATGCAAAATGTTTGTAGCCCACGTGTGGCTAAACCCTCTCTTTCTTTTTCTCTCTAATTTTTCATTCTCTTTCTCTTTATGGCATAATTGTTTTTCTTTCTTACGTTGTTCGCTTTTAGTTTAGCTATGCATGTTTTGTTTAGTTTTGGTTATGTTTTGTTTTATGTTTGCATCGAATAAAATCTTGGAGATCAATCACATGAAAAGATTTCACCAATGTGCTAGTGTAACAAGGGCTTTCAATAGCTGTTCTTGGTAATAGTTTATCGTTAATGATCCATGCTCTCCGCGATTGCCCCTAATCGGAGGCAACTTAGGTCTGTGAGTGAGGTTTGATATTGCCTGGAGTGCACGCTAGGTTGTATCTTGTCCTTCCTTGTTTTTGATCCTAGGGGACGCTGAACTTGATTGATTTGCGAGGTCGAGCGATAGATTTTATTACGGGTGCTAGCATAACACATGTTCAACGGTCTAGTATAGCCACCCATTACTTACCCCCTGGCGAGAAATGGGAAGAAAAGTATGACTCGTGTGATCGCGTGATGATCGGGTGGTGCATTTCATTCTGTTTTGCATGTTTTGATTTGTTCCTTGCATGTTCTTTATGTCCTTTTATTTTCTGTCTTTTCATTTTGGTTTAATTTGAAGCCGGATAACACGAGCCGGTGGTTCTAATGTCAATTGTTTTGTGGAAGGTCGTTCTCTTAAGTCTTCTGCAGGGTTTATGTGCTACCACACCAGCCTTGGTGGATTGGGTCTAAAGCCGGAGTGAGTGAGGCATTCAGGAGCCCTAAGCATGGGTGTGGCTATGCGCCGCGGTTGTTAGTCCGATAAAGCTTTGGATATGACCCTGTGTGACTAGCTATGGTTCCGAGTTGGTAGAACCGAAGGAGTGAACCCTGGAAGCATCTAATCTGGCTGGAGCAAAACATTGGCATAAAATCCTCCAACTTGGTCGAGGTATTTAGGGGTTGACATTCCCCTTGGACGGTACATTCGCGCACTTTCTTCTCTTAGCTTTGTTCTTAATGCTATGAGGGCATAGCATCGCTTTAAGTTGGGGGGAGGGGTTAGCTTATGTGCCATTTGTTTGATTTTTGTGCTAGTTGTTTGCTTTTTGTGTTGCATTTTATTTCTTTTTTTTTTATGTTTTGTGTTCAAATTGAAAATTTCAAAAACAATAGAAATTGTAAAAATCCAGAAAAATGAGAAAATTCAAAAAATTTCAAAAATAAATAAAAGGTTTTTACTTGCAAATCTTTCCTTTTATCATGGTTTTTAGTTTTGTTCATGACTTGTTGCATGCTCAATAATTGTTAGTTGGCAATAGTTCGTAGCAATCCTAAGAAATTTTGTGCTTCTCGATTTGCATGCTTAGTTGAAAGTTGAATTGGTTAAGTTTTGAGCAAGTTTTTGAGCAAGCTTTGGCCCATATCCCCACCTTTCCAATAAAATGCTTGTAGTTAGGTGAATAATCGCATGTCCATGACTAATTGTGTTTAAACGTCGATTTTCAATAATTTCGGAATCCAAAGCGCACTTAGGAAAGGATACAAGGCATTCTTTGTATGATCATACCACATATGAGTCCCCTTGTCCTACTTTGCATCCTGTTATTTCTCCATTCTTTGCTTATCCTAGGCGACCGGTGTTTGGAGGGTTGTATTGGGTGGTGTGTTCATTGCCTCAAAGGTGTTTTGGGGGTGTAGAGATGAAGATTGAGAAGTTCAGGGGTTCAATTGAATAGAGGACAGAATCTTGAGTTATGGGGTTCGGCATCGATGGAGTAAAAAAGTTTGCATCGATGCCGAAGTGATTAGAACGAAGCAGTTAAAGGGTTCGGCAGCGATGGAGGTCAAAATGTTGCATCGATGCCGAGAGGGTTAAGATGAAACAGATAAGGGCTTCGGCATCGATGGGACTCGTGGCTTTGCATCGATGCCGAATGGGTTTCGTCCACAGATCACTCCAGGCTTCGTCAGAAACAAAGGCAAAACTCCCAAACCTTCAGAAGCCGACTGTCTCCCCTTCTTTCTCCCATTACCACCATTAAACCCTAGCTCCAAACCTCCAATCCCCCACTAAATCTCCCATTTCTTCCACAATAGACCACCAAATCCTTCAACTCCATCAATAATACTCCGGATATTTCCATCAATTTCAAGGAATTCCACCAAAATCAAGGTAAACCTACACCCCCTCCTTTAATTCCGAATTTTTTCTCTTGTACCCCAAAAATTCCGAAATTTTCCTTTGTTTCTCACTCGTATACACATCCCCCACCATATTTTGACCCTACATTCCATCTTCCTACCAAAAACCCTAGCCCAAGAAATCCGAAAATCCCCCAAATTGAAAACCAAAATCCCTTTTCTCCAATGCCGAGAATCAAGCAAACTGCGCACCGCTCAGGACCCTCTCAACCCGAAATAGAAGAAGAGGATGAATCTTTGGCAGGCAGTGAGGAAGAAATTCAGCCCGAAGAGGCTAGTGGTTCTCGACCCAAGCGGAGGAGACGGACTCCGGCTCAGATTGCAATGGATAAGAGGCTGAATTGGGAGAATAGTTTTGTGGGCAGAAAGTTCAGAAATGAGAGGCAAGTGGATGCTAAGGCATTGCCGGAGGGTCACATCGGGTTTCGCTACATTCAACAAAGAGGTTTGCATTTCTGGACCGAAAGATTATTTGGTTATAATAAGAATGCTGTTATTGAATTTTACAAATTTATGGTTATTCCTGAGGGGGATTGGGAAAGTGATCCGGATGTTGGAATTGTTTCGAGGGTTGGGGGAGTTGACATTATGATTACGCCGAATGACATTGCTAGATACTTGAAAATTCAAAGGCCCCCGCCCGAATTTGTGAATTACCCTAGAAAGGACGAGATGATTGATGTGCAAGTTGTGAATGAAGCTTTGTATGCCGACCCCTCTTTAGCTTCATTACCGCATGTGCCTGGCAATTTTAAAGGAAGTTTTAGGTTTTTGAACAAAGTAGTTCATTATAATTTGTACCCCCGAGGCTCGGAAAGTAGGCCAACAAGGAAGGATGCAGAGATTTTGTTTGTATTTGCTACTGCAGAGTTTGTAGTTGATTGGGCCCTGTTTATCTTTACTCAGTTGCGTGATTTTCGGGCCAACACATTGATTACTGCTAGTATGCCATTCCCTTGTATGATTACCGCTTTGTGCAAGGAGAAAGGAGTGAGGGGGCAGCATATGAGAAGTTGGAAGAACTCTCTCCGGGGACGTTAGATGACACTTTTGATGTGAAGAGTTCATCCCAGATTTTCACAGCCAAAGGGAAACAAGCAAAAAGGGGGGAGTATCTGACTACGATGCCTTCGAGGAAGGAAAAGCAAGGGTCTTGGATCAAAAAGTTGTTTTGCCAAGGGGTTTCGATAATTAACAGTCAAAGAAAGGAAAAGGTTGAGAGGAGGAAAATTATGAGAGAGCAAGAAAGGCAAGGAAAGGAATTGGCTTGGCAGACCACTGTTTTGGAGCAACAATTTGGGGTGAAGTATGAGCCGGGGCCAGTTGATGAGGGGGAAGTGAGTGATGACTTTGCTGGGTATGAGAGCGAGGAGTTGGCCGACTGATTGGATGATTCGTTGCTTGGATGATGTGGTGATGATCGGATAGAGAGTCGGTGGTCCTAGAAATTCCCCTTACTTGGTCGGGGTCTTGGTTGGTTGACATGCCAACTATCCTATCTTTTATTTTATTTGTCTTGTTTTATTTCGTTTCATAGATTAGCTTTGCTCATTATTAGTAGTAGTTAGTTGTTGGTTTGGCCGGTTTGGCCTTGTTTTGGTTTATTTTTGTGTAGGCGGCGGTCACTCGGGTAGTAACCAAACTAGAAATAGACCGTCGCCTATTTTTGCTAACCTGTTCTTGGAAACCAAGGTCATTATAAGCTTAACAAGTCCTTAGTTGATCTTTCGTGCGTTTGGATTCCATTTTGATTGACTGTCTGATGATTGCACAATTAATTAATGGCATGCTTTCCTTTTGCTGTCCAAATTTCTTCTGCTTGAGTTTAACTCTGTTGAATAAGTGCTGTAGTTCCTTGAGGCAGAGTAGTTCTTGTTCACCTCTGCCTGTTGATCAAGCACTTTTTCGGTGGATATGGTTTAAGTCTGAATTCTCAAAGTTTTGTGTCCCGTATCCTCCCATTGTTCGAGGACACAAACTTTTTAGCTTGCTCTTTTACTTGCTTGTTACTTAGCCTGTTTAATTGGATGCTAAAATTGTGAGTTGTAGAAATGAAATAAAAAGCTGGATAGTTGAACTCTTGCTGGGTAGTAATGTTGAGCATGCTCTAAGTTGTGAAGTGCGGAAAGGTTGCATAGTAATTTGTATTCAAGTTCTTTTTATTTTGTTCGCTAGGGACTAGCAAACCCTAAGTTGGGGGGCGTGATAAGCACCCGGAAATGGAATATAGGGTGCGCTAGTAACTAGGCTTAGTGTTAATTTAAGTGTTAATTAGTTGTTTTTAATGATTTTTGCTCGTAGGTCGTTTTGATGTTGTTTTGCAGGCGAATCACATAAGAAGGAGTTTTAAAGGCCAAAGCGTGGCCAAGGCCAAGGTGAGGCCAAGGCATGGCCAAGGCGCAGCCCGGGCAGAAGAGGCGTGGCCAAAGCATGGCCAAGGCTAGAGCAAGCATGGCCGAGCAGAAGAGCAGATGGCCAAGGCGTGGCCTTGGCCCAGGCAAGGCAAAGGCAGCACAGAAGAAGACGGCCAAGCCACGGCCAAGCCACAGCCAAGCCACAGCCAAGGCATGGCCGAGCAAGACAGGAGCAACCTAGGCCTCTATCGAGCTCGGCATCGATGGAAGAAGAAAGGTGACATCGATGCCGAGCAGCTTAGTCCACCAGGCCCTTAACCATCTCGGCATCGATGGGAAGAATCAAGTGCCATCGATGCCGAGCCTCTTAGTGGCCCAGCTTAAGCACTTTGCCAGCGATGCCGAGGGTCTTAGGGGCGAATCTTCAGAGCATCATGGGAATATTCCAGGCGCGGATCTCCTGAGTATTTAAGTTTGTGACATCACTTTGTACAAACAAGTAGTAGCACGTTTTTTAGGATATTTTCTAGATCTAGCTTAGGTTCATTTTTGCTTTTTGATTGTTCTTAAGTGTTCTTGTTTTTCAGCCTTTCAATATTTAATTTTCTGCCTTAATTAGTTAGTTTTTGCTATTGTCGCCTTTATTAACGTTGTTGCTCTATTCCCGATCTATCTTAATCTCTAGTTTAATTCTAGTCTTGTCTTTTCAATTATGCTTAGTCAATTTTCGCTTGCTCTTATCTTCGTAGATATGCGTGAGTAGTTTCAAGGGTTGGGTCATGGGATGATTAGCATCCCGTGGCTTGGGCAAAAATTGCATTTTTCACCAATAAAGCTTCAATTTTTAGATTTGAAAATTAATGTGGGGTTCGGATTCATTTGGGGAATTACCGAGGTGTTAACCTCTTTGATCATGTGTAGGTAGGAGCATCGCCTACCTACCACACATGATGCTTAGAGCTCTGTCGCTCGAGGTGTTCACCAAATGAGTTCTAGAGCTAGCTTGACAATCGAATCTCTTTTTCCCGATTTTGATACCTACAATTGTGTATTTTAAATCGCGTGGATTGGTGAAAAATGTGATTTAGCCCAAGTCATGAGTGCTAAGATTCCTAGACCTAACCTATCTTTTTCCTAGTTAATTCGCTTTTAATTTAGCCATTTTAATTTCACCGTTCAAAGTAAAACCAAGTTGACTGGCTAAAAGTCGAAAACCCTACTTGCATCTACAAATCCGAGGCGAGCCATAAACTAATTCCCTTGGGTACGATCCCGGACTTCTCCGGATTATTTTGCTTCATCGATATTTTAACTCTACGCTTGGGGTATTATTCTTCCACGTCGGGAGAAATCGAAGCAGTTACTAGCAAAATTCTTCACCAGCTTCCCTTCGAATATGGAACCATTATCCACTGTTATCGTTTGAGGGCTTCCAAACCTGTATATGATTCCTTTTATGAAATCAATGACATGGGTTTGTTTTACCTCCTGATAAACTTGTGCTTCCACCCATTTTGTGAAATAATCAGTAGCTACTAGGATAAACTTATGCTTCTCCAATGAAGGAGGATAAATCATCCCAATCATATCCATGGCCCATCCCCGGAAAGGCCATGGCTTAATCACATATTGCAAATCCGTCACTGGCAAATGCTTGAGTGGACCTATTTTTTGACAGGCTTGACATCCTCTTGCATAATCTATACAATCTTTGAGGATGGTAGGCCAATAATAACCATACCTCCTTATCAACCATCTCATTTTTATGCCAGCTTGATGCGCTCCACAAATTCCTTCATGCACTTCAGCCATTACCTTAAAGGCACTTACCTTGTTTAGGCATTTCAAAAGAAGGCCATCCATCCCTCTCTTGAACAGCTCATTGTTGTACATTATATAGTTTATTGCTTTCAATTTGGTTGCCTTGTCTGCAGCACTGTCGGGTTTGGTTAAATATTCAATCAATACTTGCCTCCAATCAACATTTTGACTAGTAGGAACATTAATTTCCAATACTTCGAAACCAGTCATTCTATTTTGCAACATGGGCAGAGATTTTCTCAAAGTTAATTGGCAAAACTCCTTTTCGTTTTCTGACAAAACTCTGAAACCAAATGCCCTTTGAGCTATTACATCAGCTTCTTCATTAAAGAATCTAGGTATATAAGTTAAAGTAAGCATAAAGAACTGATCCATCAACTTCTTAGCCTGTTGATAATAAATTATCAACGCTGGACTAGTGCATTTAAACTGTCCATTTAGCTGATTTATCACTAGCTGAGAATCTCCAAAAACCTCAGCAACACTCACTTTCAAGCTAAGTAAAATTTCTAATCCTATGATCAACGCTTCATATTCCGCCTGATTATTGGAACATTGCCCCTCATTCAGTCGAAACCCATATTTGGTTTTCAACCCTTGGGGAGACTCCATAACTATGCCTACTCTAGCCATTTGAGCAGTTCTTGACCTATCGAACCATAATTTCCATGGCTTGATCTCGACCACAGTGGCTTCCAATGCTCTTGGTGTCTCAAGCTCATTTGGATGATCAGCTAAAAAATTGGCCAATGCCTGGCCCTTTACTGATTTTTGTGGTATATATTCAAGACAAAACTCAATCAAAGACACTATCCATTTCCCAATCTTCCCACTAAGCACCGGCTTCGAAAGCATATGCTTAATTACATCAGTTTGAGAAATAACACAAGTTACTCTAGGCAACATATAATGCCTGAGTTTCTTGGAAGCATAAAATAAAGCTAAACACAATTTCTCTACTGCAGCATACTTGCATTTACAGGAGTTTAGGAACCTATTAAGATAATAAACTGCTCTTTCCTTGCCATCTTCATTGTCTTGAGCCAACAGTACTCCTATCGAGTCATGTGTTGCAGCTAAGTACAACTTTACCGGCTTTCCTTTGATGGGAGGTGCCAAAACAGGAGGGTTGGCTAGATAGCCCTTGATGGCTTCGAAGGCCTTATCATGCTCTCTGGACCACTTGAATTCTTCCCCTTCCTTCAATTTCAACAAAGAAGAGAAGATTTTAGTTTTTCCCTGCAGTGTTAGATATAAACCTTCGAAGGAAATTTAATTGACCAAGAAACCTTTGCAACTCCTTCTTTGTAGAAGGTGGTTTGGCTTCAATAATAGCCTTCGCTTTGTTCTTGTCAACTTGTATTCATTTACTGTGGACTAAATACCCTAGAAATTTCCCAGCTGACACTCCAAAAGCACACTTTTCTGGATTCAATTTCAACTGATAATGCTTCATTTGTTGAAATGCCTTCTCTAAGTGTTTCAAATGATCCTCATCAGAATTTGACTTCACAATGATATCATCTATGTAACACTCAAGAAAACTTCCAACCAAATTATGAAAAATGACATTCATAGCCCTCTGGTAAGTGGCTCCAGCATTTTTTAGTCCAAATGGCATTTTGACCCATTCGAAAATGCCAATATTACCAGGGCAAGCAAATGTTGTTTTATGCACATCTTCCTTTGCAATACAAATTTGATTATACCCTGAATGCCCATCCAAAATGGACAATATCTTGTGTCCAGCTGAACTGTCCACAAGTGTATCCACATTAGGCATTGGGTATTCATCTTTAGGAGTTGCAGTATTCAGGTTTCGAAAATCAACACAGATCCGGATAGTCCCATTCTTTTTAGGGACTGGAACCACATTGGATAGCCATTCGACATACCTGACTGTTCTAATAAAACCTGCGTCTAGAAGCCTCTGCATCTCCTTTTTAACACCTGCAATAGTTTCTGGGCTCATCTTCCTGGTTGGTTGTTTTACAGGTTTGAATTGTGGCTTGATTGGTAACCTATGCTCCACCAATTCCCTGTCCAATCCAGGTAGTTCCTTGTAACTCCATGCAAAGCAATCTTTGTTTGCTTTTAATAGTGCTATTAACCCAGCTTTCACCTCTGGTTCAAGCTGTTTATTAATGAACACTGGATTGGGGGTTTTGTTCATCCCCCAATTTTACTTCCTCCAGAAGGTCTTGAGGTTCAACTTGCTCTGGAGAAGCAATCTGGATTTCCTCCTCATGAGGCTTATCATCCTGCATAACATCTTCCCATATATTGTCTTCCTGAATCTTCTGCTCGATCCCCAAAGCAACATACCTCACCAAAGCCAAAGAGTTGGCCTCTTTCTTCTACCTCTTCCTTGGACTTACATCCAAGCAGCATCATCTTTTGGGGTATTTGATTCATAATCAACAGTTTGCTTCAGCTTCGATTTCAGCTCTGCCAATTCTCCCAGTTCCATCTCGTTGGTTGGGTAAGTGGCCGCTTGCAGTAATTCGCTCAAAGGAACTACATCTGATTTGTACATTTCAGCATCAGCAAAATTTGCTGTGGCACTAAATGGATGTGGATTAGCTTTGACTCCTTCAATACCCACTTCTTTGCCTTTGTCATACTTAACAATCATTAATTCCTGATGCATAGAAGAAGGGATACATCCATTAACATGAATCCAATCTCTTCCCAATAAAGCATTATATTTAGCATATGTGTCAACTAAAAAGAAAGCAGTATCAGTTTCTATGCCTCCTACTGCCAATCTAATGGAGATGATTCCCCTGGCATGTTGACTTTCTCCAGTAAACCCTGCAATGGATGTGCTAGTTGGAATCAATTTTGCTTTTGCTTTTCCTAGCTTTTTCAAGGTTTGGAAAGGCAAAATATTCACTGTAGCTCCATTATCCACCAAGATTCTATTAAGTGGGACTCCATCGAAATATGCAGTAATATATAATGGACGCAAATGTTGTCTCATTGCATTAGTAGGTAATTTAAATGGATATGAAATTTCCACATAATTCAAATCTATTACCAAGGGGCATTCGATGTCGGACATAGAATCCGGCACAAAACAAGCACTTTCTTTTGAGCTTACCTCCAAACTCTCTTGACTCTGCTCAATTTCACATACCAGGTTCTCGTCCATCTCAATCTGAGCCACTTCTTCCAGATCACAGTTGTTACATATGATGTTCAATTCTTCATCACTCATTGCTTCTTCGAAATCAACTGGCTTGCCCAAGTTCGACCAAGCATCACCTCGGCCTTTCATTGTCTGGCCATTCTTGAAGAAATCCATAGAGCATGGATACACCATATTCACTTGCACTTCTGGCTGCCCCCCAAATTGGATTGTTGCCCTTTCTTTGGCTGGTTTAAGTGTCTCAGTTTCCTTAACTTCCTTGCTCTCAACCTCTTGTGCTGATAGCTCCATGGGAGAAGAGCTTCTTTCGATCCCTTCTTGCTCTACCAACATGGCTTCGAGTAACCCGGACTGGTAACTAGCCAATGAATTGGGAGAAGGTGGATCAAGATCTTCTTCAAGCATAGCAGAGGCTACTTTCTTCAAAGTTTCCCTCTCATGATACTGGGCTCGAAACTCTTCTGGGTCCTTCTTAACCCTGTCAAACCATGGATTAGGCCTTGCTCCCCTGCCTGATTCTTCCCCCGTTGAGGATTCTCCTGATTGGAAAAGCGTGTATTTTCTCTGGAGCTTCCTTTTCTGAGTTCTTGAAAGCAATGGAACCATCTGTGGTATTTGGGACTTGGGATCCCTGATTAACACCCAGTTTCCTGAGTTCGAGGCTGGTGGCTTGAAAGTCCTGTTCTCACTCCTGTTGGAGCTCTTGTATCCTTGGAACAGATCAGGCTTGACTTGCTTGAGGAACCAATCAGGAACCCCTTTCACCAAAGTGAATTCCTCTTGTTTGGCTTCTCCTGGTGCCTCCATTGTCTGACCAATGTTGGCTTTTTTCGAAGGCGGCAACTCCCTTCTGTGGATGGCTGGTGCAGGGCTAGTGGGCACATCTTTCTTTGGTGCCAACCAGGGCCTACTGTCACCTAGCTTTGCCTGTACTGGAGCCAATCTCTTCATTCCCATCTCCTTAGGGAAAAAACTCACGCCCTTTCTGTCCAAGTCCTTAAAAACCAGATAATTGGCCCTGCATCCTACACACAGGCATTCCAAAAATGAGGCTTCTAACATGGGCAAATGATTATTACCTGAGAACCTCTGTGAAGACAACCCATCACTGGTCCGTCTATAGGGAGTTGGCCTCATTCCCATGCCTCGAGGATAGCCAGCGTATGGCCTGCCTCTTCCATATTGAACAGTATTCATGTTCACTTGTGCCTCCTTATCCTGCCAATATTTCTTGACAGTTCGAGCCAGTGAGGAGGGCACATTGGTGTTGACTTCTTCTACCTTTGGAAAAGGTGTTGTATCAATTCCCATAGTCTTTTCTGGAAATTTGATCCTTCCCTTCTTGATTTGTTATTGAATTCTGTCACGAAAAACATTACAAGACTTAGTTGAATGGGACCAAGAGTCATGCCATTTGCAATAAGTCTTCCCATTCTTTTCTTCTGCCGTGGGCAGTTTCACATTCGAAGGCAGCTTGATAATTTTCTTTCTTAACAAGAAATCAAAAATCTCATCAGCTTTTGATATATCAAAAGAGTATACTTTAGTAATTTCCTTTTGTTTGAACTTCTGTCCTAGAGATACATTCTTTTGAATCAAAGGCTCGCAAACACAAGGGTCATGCTCTATAATTTCTGCGGCATCTATCTCGTAATTAGGGTCCCTATAATATGTAGGGTAGGAAGAATTATGTCTATCCATATCCTCCTCTAGCAGTGATTCGTATCTAGCCACTTTATAGGTTAGATCTGCAAAGTCTCTAAACTCTGTAGAATCGAACCTCTTTCGAAGCTCTCTTTCTAAACCATCTTGTGCTAATCTTACGAATTCTGCCTCTGGCAGACGAAGTTTGCATTTGGCTTTTGCTCTTTTGAACCTAGATATGAAATCTGCTACTTTCTCATCTGGTTTCTGCTTCAGCCTTGCTAAGTCTGCCATAGAGACTTCAGGCTCAGCATTGAAGAATTGTGCATGGAATGCCTCTTCCATTTGAAACCAATCAGTTATTGATTCTGGTGGCAAGTTAGTATACCATGCAAAAGCTGGCCCGGACAAAGAATTTGGGAATAGCTTCAACTTCATGAAGCCATTTTGAGCCAAATTCTTACACTGGGCAGAAAACCTTGCTATGTGCTCTATAGAAGACTGTCTCCCATCCCCATAGAACAAAGTAAAATCTGGGATTTTAAACTCTCTAGGGATTTGGAAAGTCATGTCTACCCATTCTGGATATGGTTTTCTATAAATTTGAGGTTGTACCCCCCGAGTTCGAGGTCCACAAACCTCTTGTATGAGACCCATAACTTGGTCTCTCAGTATTGGATTGCCTATGAGGAAGTTTTGTTCCTGATTTTCAACAGGAGGCTCTGGTCCTATGAGACCGTCCTCATAAACTCCCCTTGTCGTGTTTAAATCTCCTTGTTTCTCCCTAGGGATCCTCCCATACGGTGGATGTTGCATTTTATCAAATGCTTCGTTAGCTCGAACAGACCTATGGCTTCCATAAGCTGTTGTGAGAGGATTCTTGATGGCTGGGACATTTTGACGAGGGTGTTGTGGGTTTTCACCCCTTCTCTCAGGCTTATGAACCAATTCTGGTTCTGAATCATCCTCCCATCCCCCAAATGTGGGTTCGAAGAGAGGATTCATACTCTGTCTTTCTCTAGTGTTCCGTTGAACCCCTATGGTAACACCATGAGATTGCTTTGGAATTTCTAGGACAGGCTTTGTAGGTTTCACAGGCTCATACCAAGATTGTGGTACTTCATCTGGATACATCTTTTCCTTACCTGTTCTAGATTTCATCCTACCTCTACCAACATCCTCTCCAAGCCTTCCTTCGAAGGAACTTTGGTGAGTGCTCGAGTTGGCCTGATTGTTTTGCCCATTATTCCCTGGGCTATTTCCTGCTGCCTCTAAGTTGGGCAACCTATTTCTCATACTTTTGATCATGGCTCTTTGGGTTTGAGCCATCTCTCGAAAAGCTACCATCATTTCTCTAAACACTTCCTCTCTATCGTGGTCTTTGCCACTGGCTTGTCCTCTTTGGAAGCTTGGAGGTACTTCCTCAGGAGGTGCTTCATAGGAGGGCTCTTCATAAAGAGGCTATTCTATTTCTAAAGCCAATTGAGGAAAACCAAGATTCTTAGGCGTTCCTAATTCCGCTGCCTGTTCTGGCACAGCTTGTTCTTCTGGCGCTAGATCACCAATGGGTGTTCCTATTTGCTTTCGAAGCCTTGGCATTTTGACACCTTCGGGTCCCACCGGGCGTGCCAAAAATTAGGGACCACTGTGTTTTGGGCTGAATTAGCTCAATCAAAT
>BPLS01027416.1:0-28219 GCA_019656275.1 Rhododendron kiyosumense
TGGGTTCAAGAAACATATCTAGGGCTTCTGGGTTCAAGAAACATTATCTGGGGCTTTTGGGTTTTGGATGGCTCATCTTCTCCTGTTAGCAACAGAAAATTTGTGCTCCTTGTAATCTTTTACCTTTAAGCATGTGATAGGGCTTCTGGGTTTAGGCAACCACACCTAGGGCTTTTGGGTTTTTGGTTTTAGGTCATTTGTTAGGAATACCGTGTTGGGGGTTCTTTTGGCCATTTGACAAGCAATTGACAACTCATTGAGTTATTATTAGCAGTTTTCTTTATTTATATTCTAAGAAATATTTTGCTGAGAAATTTTGCATAGACATCCAAATATTATTGTACATCCATAATCTAGTTTGACTGTCGTTCAAAATCCGTAATTGATGTAATTAAGAGAAATGCTACTTGCACATACATTTTTATACAAATTTTGCACATACATTTTTAGGGGGCCCACCTCGGGTCTCAACAATATGATCCGAACTGCTCATTATATTTAAAATAATTTTTTAAGAGTTTCGATAAAAAAATCAACTCAATAGGATATCGGTAAGGGTTTTTTCAAAAATCGTAGGGTGAAAGATTCGCCCTGCAATTTCTGAAAAAGTCCTTTCCGATATCTTATCGAGTTAATTTTTTATAGAAACTCTTAAAAAATTGTTTTAAAAATAATGAACGGTTCGGTTCATAGTGGTAGGACACGAGATGGGTTCCATAAAAATGTACGTGCAAGATCTGTGTAAAAATGTATGTGTCCTTAAGTTTATTGTTGATAAAGCCAAGGACAAACACCTTGATTGAGACAAACATGGAAAAACGTATTTGTCCAGAGAGTCCGAATATCAGTACGAGGGTCATTCACAGTGGTAATGGTATAATCAAAAAATGATAATCAAAAGTTGACACATCAGTTTTTGATTATTCACTTAAGAGGTTGCTAAGCTTAATAATGTTGAGTTTCACAATGGTCACTCAGTGCCGGCCCCGACATTTGGATTGCCCAAGCCCGACCTCAAGCTTGGTTGCCCGCTTATTATGAAGTCTTAAAAAATTTTAAAAAAATAAAAAGCAAAAAAATTAAGGTCACAATGTGCTTTTATTTTGAATTCTATCCAAAAAATTAAATTTAGAATGGAATTCAGCTTATGGTGCTTTATGATTTAGCATAAATCGATTCAAAGAAAAATTATAGGTTTCTATTTATTTTAACTTTCATTTTTTTATTTTCTTATTTTGATCATTGTTCTATATTTAATGATAAATTGAAAAAAGAAATATTATGGACCAACTTGAAAAAATACAAATCTGACTTTAAAAATGGTTAATTTTTTTATTGAAGTTTTTTAAATTGGTGAGTTCTGTGTATACAGTATATACATATACATGTATATTTTTCATATTTGCATACATCACTATGTGAGTATGCGAATGCGAGTAGTTGTTTTTTCTTTTCTTTTTTTTGGAAGAGTTTGCCACGTTCCGTTAAAGTTCTTATTTTTGTTTTATGAGACAGGTTATTCTTTCACAATACATCACCTTTAATTTAAAAATAAATACTTATTTTAGTAAATGGAACACACCCTAATTGTTGATGTAGAAAAATTATCTCCCGAAATAAAAAAATGTATACCAACAACAAATGTGAACAAATCATAAATATATTTTAAAAAAAAACAGAGAGAATAGTGGGTGCAGTAAACGAAAAGAAGAGAGAGAGAGTTTTAAAAGGAACAGATTGGAAAATTCAAAACCTCAAGGCTGGCACGGAGACTTGAACCCGACCGCAAGGATACGTGAGGAAACTTAAGTTCGACGTACTGACCAACAAAGCAACACAATCCTATATGCTTTGTTTAGGTTCAAACAAATATATATACGTATTTGTATTTACATGGAATTTTTTTTTTTTGTGTTGCCCTGGCCCGGGGGGTTGCCCAAGCCGACGGGCTTGCGGGGCTTACCTCGGAGCCGGCCCTGTGGTCACTTCTAGTCTATGACCAAAATAAGGGTCTACTACAATTTTACTCTCTCTTTCTCTCCTTCTGTTTCCCGTCATTCTTCCATTTACTTTTTTTTTTTATTGGCAAAAATATATCGATTCTTTCTCTTAATTTTGGGAAAAAATCAGTGACTTTCTTCTTATATATTATGAATTTTTTGGGGAAAAAAAAGAAACGGGAAAGAAGAGTGAAATACATTAATTCGGCGATAATGGGTTAAATTGTAGATGATCGAGAGATATGAATTTCATTTTTTTAGGGAAAGAAAGATAAATAGTTTGTGAGTAAAATGAAGAAGATATAGAGTAGGCGAAAAAGAGAAGAAAAAAATATCAATTGAAACATGCGTGTATACAAATTTTAGAACTAGTTAATTTATGTGGTGTGAAATCCACAAATTTTAATTATTGAAAAATGTTAATTTTTGTTATCCAAAGCCTAAAATTTAATTATTTTTAAGAATATTACTAAGTTTAATTATACTATTGTAAATTATCTTTTACATTAATATTATTTTTAAAAATAATTAATTTTTGATTATACTACTGTGGATCGCCTGAGACCCACCCGATATACGTCGGAAAATAACTTGACACTCCGGTGTATACTCATTCACCTCATGTAACATGTGGAGTTCAGCTCACGCGGGACGCACAGTCATGTCCAACACTTGCTTAAATGATCTGCAGGTGCCGTACTCAATTTGGATTAGTGGAAATTTGCATCTCTAGGTGGTAGCTGGCGGCTATAGACCGAAGATATGGAGAGTACAGAACAACGAATGATTATTTAAGTGCTTCTACGGTAATGTCGTAGAGCCTCTGCAATGTAATAATCAAAATTTGCCACGTCAATTTTTAATTATTCATTTGGAAGATTGTTAAAGTTAGCAATGCAAAATTTTACATTATTACTTTTAATTATTTAAATGTCTAAATTTGATTATTGGTTAGAAGATTGTTAATTTTGATTATTACAATGTAGCACTTTTTAAAGCATACATTGCTAATTTTAGCAATCTTTTGATTTTGATTATTACATTGTGGATGCTCTTAGGGTAACTCCACGTTGTGTCTCAATATCTTTTTGCACCACAATAATGTGTGGCCAAGGTAGTGTTTGGGCATGCACTGTGGAATAGTTTTTCCTCGCGTACATAGTTACTGGTGATTAATGTTGATAAACGAATCAATTTAACAAACCGAATAGTTGATTGATTAAGTTTTGTTTGATAACGAGCTTTATACTCCTATGTACAACAAGCTTGACTTGTTTATGAGACAAATCGATCTCAACTTCAATAGAGTTGATCTCTGTTTCGTTAATCATATAAAATGGAAACTAAAATCAAACCAGGCGATTTTTTTGAATTAAAAACCAAAACCACAATTGCGGTTAAAAGATCCTACTAGTTAAAAAGGTTGTGTTTGGTTCACATTTTAATTTAGTTTTAGTTTAATTTTTCAATCATTACTTTATTTCTTTCTCCAATTATTATCTTATTTATTTAATTATTACTTCCTCATCTCTTTCTAATCATTACCTATATCTTCAATCATTACCATATTCTCTCTTCACTTACTATTAAAACTAAACTAAACTAAACTAAAATACCAATCATACAAAGCCGGACAGTGAATTAGGTTAGTATAGGTAACAAGCGGTTCGGGTGAAATTGCTCTGCTGATCCAAGAGAGCAGCACTCCAAAAGAAACAGCTGGCATAAAAGACTGGCATAAAAGACTTGTGACACTTGTCAAGAGTGCAGTCACTTCATTGCTAGCCCCAAAAGGTTAGGGCCCGTTCCACTTTCCCTTCTTTTTCCAAAACTTCCTTTTTTCCAAATTTCAAACTCAAATATAACGAAAATGAAAAATATTTTTTTAATTTTTTTTTCACCGTATTAAAGATCTCAATGAGATCTATCAAACAAGATCCATAGTGAAAAGAAAATTATTTGCATAAACACATGATTTTTGAGCTTGAAATTTACCTTCCTTTTCAAAAACCCACTTTTGTTAAAAGTGGAACGGGCTAGATCCAATTGATCGGTGAGTTTGTCTCTCACACGATCGATTAGTATTCGATTTTTGGAATCAAACAGCAAGAAAGTAATTTTTCATCAATTTTTTAATACTGGTATGGATGGTTTGTCTTTAACCGAATGAAGAAAAAGATCAGTTGGGATGCGCATAAATTGGTTCGGACATACTGAAAAAATTATAATCAAATGCTTGGCCCTGGGCTATAAATGAGTCGAGCCGAATTTTGTTGAGCTTGAGCTTGACTCGTTCACTAAATGAGCCAAAAACTTAAGCTTGGGCGAAACTTTAGTCATTTACTAAATGAACTAGAATGCAAACAGAAGAAGGGTTTCCAATCAGTTAGAGGGGGTAAAGTGTCTTCAAGCCATAGGGGGTTAACTGTAATTTACCCAAAAATTTCGTCAGAAGAATGTTAGCCCAATTCCCGCCAAGAATACTCTCTCTCTCTCCCTCTCTCCCACCCCGTAGTCCGTACAACCCAATCTGGAATCTTCCTCCCAGAAGAGATTGGGTTACACTTTTAACCGGGGTTAGGTCCTTTGCTTCCTTCCTTGATAAGCTTCCACCCAATGTTTTCCATCAACTCTCCAACTCCGTTCTTCCTTCTCCATTCTAAGGAGTAGAGATTGAGGTTTACACTTTACAGAGGAAATTAGATCTCAAATGGGTCAAAACAAGATAACCAAGAAAATTACTCCTACAAATAAGCAGAGGATACAACCACCAAGAGGTGTGAAAACCCAACAAAATCCGAATCCCAAAAAAAGGGTTGGACCTGGGAAAATCGTCGAGAGAGAAGAGCCAGAGGAACCACCTCGGAAAACCAGAGCTCGAGATCGTCTAATTACTAGTAACTCCTCAATTCCCCTTTTATTTTCTCCCTTTTTTCTTTTTTTTGTTTTGTTTTTGGGAAGGTCTCAATATGAAATTTATGTTACAAATCTCATGATTTTATTTTCTCGGCGAAAATCAGTATTGTTAGTTTCGAATGCATAGGAGTAGCTGATAAAAAAAAAAGCATGAGAGCACATGGTGGCGAGTTACCGCTCCACTTGCTACATATTTCTTCCATTGAGAGCATTTTCACCCAATTCTCCATTTGAGATCATGATGAAAATACCATTTTTATGTTGAAGCAAGTTTATAGGTTTTTGCTAGTCGAACTAGGCTTCTGAATTGAATGATTTCATCAGAAAAAGAAAGCAAAGGGTTAGAGTGATTGGGCAAGACATTGTGAAAAATGTACAAAGATGATATTTTTTGGGGTTAAATGTGTACAAACATGATAATTTTTTAGAGGTTTCTTTCTCATCACACTAATGTTCTAAAAGTCATTAGATGCTAGTCGGGCGTTCGGCTACCTTCGAACTTCGAGGCCTAGTAATATGCAATTATTCGGTGCATAACAATTAGTTGGATCTAGTCGGATAGGCCGCCCCGCCAGCGATTAATTCCTTTCTTTTAGAACACTGCATTGCAACCTTTTCACCATTCGAAGTCACTGTCAACTATTCTTAATTTTTCGTTCCAAATTTATCAGCTTCTCTGTTTTGGTATTCAAAATGTGGATTTGGAGTGCATCTTTTATGCATTGTTCATACTCCACGTCTAAAGTCTCAAAGTCTATCATTTCAAATAGAAGAATTTATAGAACAAACATGTATGGGTACTTGGAGATGCTCTCGCTATGTTGTCGCGACCTCTTTTAATGCTAATAACCGATGATTTGCATCTATTTGGTCTTCCCTTTGCGCTCGACTTGTGTCCCATACTTTTTGATCACTTCCGAGCAAAGGCAGCTCCAAAAAAAAGTTAAAAGGTAGGCATCCAAATATCATAAATCAAATCAAACCTCAAGTCCCAATCAATAATGGTCGATTACATGAATACGTTTTCTCCAATTCTGCAATTGTACGATTTTTCACATTGCAGGTGTATTATGAATCGGCTATCTGAGATTTACCAGACCATTAATAAAATAGATGAAGAAAATCATCATGTAAGTATATACTATTTTTCCTTTTGCAAAGATCAACTCATGAACGTTGTGTTATCAACAGCCTAAAGCGTTATCAATAAGAAAATAGAAACACAATTTTCGATGCACTTTTAATACTTTCAAGGCACTTTAATACATGTAAATTTGTATTTTTTTTTTTTTTGTTATTTTCTTGCCTTATCGGCAGCCTACCCATTGGGCTGTTATTAGCATTTTCCAATTACGAATTCCCATGTTCTCTCCCCCCTCCCTAATCAGGGCCTCCCAGTGGCAAAAGAACGTTGTCGTCGCCAATGAATCTCGATAGCGTGGATTCCAAAACGGATCAGTCCAGTCGGTTAAGCGAGGATAGCGTTAGCAAGCCGGGTGGTGGCGGAAGTAGCGAAATTGCAATCTCTGCTTCCGTCAAAGCAGTAATGCTCCAGGGTGTGAGGGACGGGGAAGTTAAAATTGTTCACCACCACAGTCGCAGCAACAACAACATTGCAGAGGCCATCCACATCCTCAGTACCGACATGCCGTATTTCCAGGACCCGAAGAACAGGCCATTGAAATTCTGGGCCATCCGATTGCTTGAGCGAAACCCGAAAAAGTTGGATCTGTTTTGCGACTTGCCAACCAGTGCTGAAGTGATGGAGTGGCTAGCGGCTGAGCATGAAGCGGAGATTCAGCGAGGCCGAACGTCCAGCGCCCCTCTTGGGCTTTTGGCTCCCCCTCCCTACTTCCCTCCTCCGCCGAATGAGTAGAGTTATAATTTCAGGACTATATATCTGATGGCTACTGTTCTGTGGGCTGATTCGGTTGCTACTTTCTGGGTGGTTTGTTGTAGCCGTTAACCGTTAAGTCATAGGTGACTGTTTATCGTTTTGTTATGGGAGTATCGATTTGTCAGTCCTAACAAGTAATCCTTCCGTTCCAAATCGACAGTTCACCATAAAAAGTCGTGCCGTTTTTCAAATTAAAAAATCAACTACTTTCGTGTATAATTTTTTGAATTTTTTCGCACTAAATTAAAGTATTAATTGAGATCTTTAATACGGTGCAAAAAAATTTGAGAAATAATGCACCGAAAGAGTTGATTTTTTGATTTGAAAAATGGTAAGAGAGAGAGTGAGACTCTCAATATAGAACGGAGGGAGTACTATTATGTGATCTGGTTCGGATACTTTGAGTTATAAAAAAAAAGAAGGTTCTGTGATGCTAACAGTACGACGCATGATGCGATTAGTGTGTTGTTATTATTGGTGGGTAAAAGAGATTATTCACACAAATCACAACTCGCACAATTATTGAACTTATCTCCTTAATCGTCTCCCCACAATAAGTTTACAACTCCAATTGCCGATTAAAAAAAAAAAACCGACGAAAAAAAAATTACAACTCCAACAGTTATGGGCTCCAAGTCGCAACTTGGCGATTAGAGGTCTATAATTACATGGTCATATTCTTTTCTTTGCTATGTGTATCGAACAAATCTTACTCTATCCATGTAAATCATTATTTTAGTTTAGTTTAAGCTTAAAAAGTGCGAAATTGGCATTTTTTTAGCTTTGAAGTAGATATTTTTCAAACTATATGGGTAAAAGTAAATTTGTTTTTTTTTTTTTTTACTTTTCTGATGAGACGAATCAATAATCTATAAGGATTTAGTGCAAAATTAACAAACACGAATTTTTTTAGCAAGTACAAAACTAGCTAAAAACGCTTATACTTGGCAGAACCTAGCCTAAGCAACAAAACTTTTCTGATAACCAGTGCCGTTGCCCCTTCAATGCTTGCGAAATTGCCCGGATCATAATCGACATTGACTTTTGACAACTCTGTAACAGCGTAATTATGTGCAAATTCAGGCCAACATTGTGGTCTCTTTCTTCCCAAGATAATGTTGAGTAAAATCATAGTATAATAAAACAAAATTGAATCAACGTAACTTTGGATTTGATTATACTCTCAACAAGTTCTAAAAATTAAACTTTGTTGAGATAGACTAGGAAAGGTCCAAAAATGAACCTGACCCATTTGGAAAAAAAGAAAAGAAAAGTACTAGTGGTACTCCAAAATCAAATTCCCTCCAAAATTTGATCCCTTCTATCCGTAAAACCCAGATTTAAGAATTTTTCTATGGTACACAACATTTTTTTATGTATCGTACCTAAAAAATCATTTTAGTCGTAAGTATTTTACATTAAGTAGTAATTACTAATTTATAAGGAGTTGTAAGTATTCCATATTTAGTGGTAAGTATTTCAGATGTATAATACTTACTACTCAATTTGAAATACTTACCACTTCATATGAAATATTTTCACACTGAATGATAAGTATTTCAAATGAAATGGTAAGTATTCCACGTTGAGCGGTAAGAATTATACACTTACTACTAAAGTGACTTTTTGGATATCATACACAAAAATTAAGAGATTAAATTCTTTACAACGCCGGTGTAAACAATTGTTTCTTTCAAATTAATTATATTGCATCACGTCTCCATGATTTATTGATTGGGACCGCTGTTTTACAACGTGGCGTAATGTAATTAATTTAAAGGAAATAAATGCTAATTTACACCGACGGTGTAAAGAATTTATTCACAAAAATAAATTTGTGTACCATGGACTCCAGATTTTTTCACGGGCTCTTGGGCATCGTCAGATAGTAGGTTGGGTTACTCTTTTAACCGTGGTTAGGTCCTTTATACGTACTCCTTCCTTGACAAGCTTGCATTGCTCCCCCAATTTTCTCTCATCAACTCCCCAATTCCCTCCTTAATTTCTTCTCCAGACCAAAAAGCTAGCCACAGTCGACAGAGATTGAGATTGAGATATCAAATGGGTAAGAAGAAGAAGAAGAAGATATCCAAGAAAACCAGTGATCACAAGCAGATTATACCAGCAGCAACTGGTTCGAAAACCCAACAAAATCCGAATCAGAAGAAAAGGGTTAGTTGTCGTGTAGTCGTTGACGAAGAAAGTAAGTTTTACTACTTTAATTAGTGTTTTTTTTATTACTCCTACTTCATTCATATATATAAAACTCCATCCATATACTGTATATCTCGATCGATAGTTATGTTTTTTATCTTCTTCACATTCCCTTTTGATTGAATGATTTCGTAATAAAAAGAAAAGATTAGTTTCTCAACAAAATCACTCTCTCACTCATTTTTTGAGTGATTGTAAGCTGCTCAGACATCTAAGTTACAATTTTTTTTTTCCATGCCAAATTCATTATTTTCTCTGTTACGTATTTAGGCCTATTCTACTAAGCTTCTTATTTTTTATAAGTACTTATTTTCCGTTTTATAGTATTTGTCATTCTCTCACAGTATATCATCTTTAATTTTAAAAATAAGTACTCCCTCCGTTCTATTTTTATTGTCCATTCTCGTTTTTTCGTGCCGTTCTTTCAACACTTATATCTTCCGATATAAATTTCAAAAAATATACAATATAAATATTGTTTGATAATTATAAAAAATATTGTAGATCGGGAGATATAAGTGTTAAAAGAATGCTATGAAAAACGAAAATAGACAATAAAAATAGGACGAGGGGAAAAACGAAGATAGACAATAAAAATAGGACGAATGGAGTACTTATTTAGAAAATACGTACTTTCTTTAGCGAAACGGAGCTAAAATGTGGATTTCGACGATATCCTCTATGTATTTTTCATGTTCCATATCTGAAGTACCAAACTTCATTTTTTTCAAATAGAAGAAGAAATAGAACGTGGATGTGTTAGAAAGAATTTCCATCGAAACAAACAGACAGAGTATGGGTTGGAACTTGGAGATGCTCTCACCGTGTTTCGTTTTGTTTTCGAGAATTACTTGCTTCTGAGGTGGTGTTTTTTTAAATGTTTTCTTTCAAGCTGCAAGTATGTTTTGTTTTTACGTTGCTTGCTTTTGGGTTTCCTCGGCTCTGTTTGGAACTTAAAAATTTTCCCTGAGAAAAGAAAATAAAGATTTTGAGTGTAGGGAATAGTAAATTTTCCCTTTTATTTTCCTCTCATTTTCTTTCTCTTTTATTTTTTTTTTCTTTCTTTTCCTTTTCATAAGTTCCAAACGGAGCCAAATTTCCTACTGGCGCTTAATTAAAATGTATGTATGGATCCATGTAACTTACACTCGTGAAGTTTAAAATCTCACTCTCGAGCCCTCTTTTACTGCTAATAACCGATGATTTGCATCAATTTGGTCTTGCCTTTGCGCTCGACGCGTCTCCCATACTTTCCGATCACTTCCCATCAGTGACGGCTCTAGATTTTTTTTAAAGATAGGCATTCGGAATATCGCACCAAACCAAATCAAGTCTCGGGTTCCAACCAAACCACACAGGGTGGTGTTTTGGTGTACCAAAACTTCATTGTTATCGATAAAATCTAGCAACTCTACAATTTTTATTTGACGGGTGTAAAGAAAATCATCAAGTATACTATTTTATCGATAACATCATAACAAGTGTACATAAATCTCTGTAATCTATACATAGCAATTTTTTTTTTCCCTTTTGCCAAGATCAAATTATGAAATCATGTGTTCTTTCTTTTTCAATCGAATCACCTAGCTATTTTATGTGTTGTTTTATTATTCGCTTATAAGCGTGTTTTTTTTTGTTATAATGTTGCTACCGGTTTCCCCTCCCATCTCTCTCTCCGCCGTCCTAATTAGGGCCTCCTAGCAGTGATGGAATGTTGCCGTCGCAATTTTATCTCAAAACCGTGCATTCCGAAACAGATCAGAGCGTTAGTTTGCCGAGCAGTGCCAGAAGTAGCGAAAATGAAACGGATCAGAGCGTTAGTTTGCCGAGCAGTGCCAGAAGTAGCGAAAATGCAACGTATGCTTCCATCGGAGCAATGTACCACACTTTGGGGGTGGAGAAAGTTGTATTTATCCGTCAAAAGAGCAGGAGAAACATCACTGAGGCCATGCACATCCTGAAACGTATGCCGGCTTTCCAGGACCAACGGGAGCCAGAGGACTATCAATTGTACTTCTGGGCCATTGAAGTGCTTGCACAAAACCCGATAAAGATTGATATTTTCTGCGCGCTGCCGACCAATTCGGAGAGGATGGAGTGGCTAGCGACTGAGCACGAGGCCGAGATTCTTCGGTGCAAAATGTCCAACGCCCCTCCGAGTCTTCGTGATCCCCCTCCCTGCTTTCCCCCTCCCCCGTATGAGTAGTCTAATTCTAGGATTTGAAATCTGTGTGATGGCCACTGTTTCTCCCCTATCGCTTCTTCGGTTCTGTTTAAACAGTTGGTGCTTGTTTGTTTTAAAGAAACATGAAGGGCAGTTTGCTGCTACGTTGGTGGGTGTGATTTTTGGATTAACTGCTGCATTCGGGAAGTGTTGAATTTCCATTGCTTGGGGGTTAATGTTATGGGTTCTTCGTTCAATCTCGAAATGGTAAACTTTGGCTTACCTATGCATGTTTAAGCATTCTCAGTTTTTGTGTTTCCAGTTAATTGTTCTGTTCATAATACGCATAGTTAACGTGCTAATGTGAGAGATTATTTTCGTACATCGGAAATAATTTCGGTGTTTGTGTGATGGCGAGGCTGGTAACGAAGGATAGTCGATGGATGAGAGCGCTTGAATGCCTGTTAGATTTTAAGTAGACATCGTCGTTCAACTGGGCCATCTATCAATATCATAAAGGAATGTAGTCCACCTTCTAAATCCTCCAAACCTCCAATCCTAATTTTCTAGATTTTCCATTTTTTTTAAAAATAAAAAAACCCACGTTTCACACACTTATTATATTTTCCATAAAAAAAAAAAGAAACCACATCACTATCACAACTCCCCACGTTCACCCCTGACTCCGGCATACATCTCCTCCCTGTCTCTCTCTCTCTCCCCCTCTACACTCCTTAACCGCCCCAACACCATGCCTCTCTCCCACACCCCCACCCCTCCCCTCACTTTTTCCCTGCAACTTCTCCTTGGTACTTTTCCTCTTCTTTACTTTTTTAACTCTCACCATTTCCGTACATTTGCTGAAAAGGTAAGTCCATCATCACATCTTTGTCATGTATCTTCACAGTTTCCTTACATTCCCTCTCCTAATTAATTGTGTTTTGATTTTTTTGTTTTTCAGATTCCAAAAAGGGAAGATTAACATACAATTGCTGACAAAGTAAGTCGTTCACCACATTTTCGTCATGTATCTTCACTATTTTCCTACATTCCATCTCCTAATTAATTGTGCTTTTATTTTTTTGTTCTTCAGATTTTGAAAGCAAGAAGCTATATTCACCAACTACAATAACAACACCAAATTGTGTCATCGTTCAATTTGTTAGAACATTTGGTTTCACTTCTCCATTCACCACAAAGGTTACAAAAATTCATGTACTTACGTACTTTTCCTGTCTCCTTGGTTTTTTAAATCTTACTGGGTATTATCTCATACTGTGCCCAGTATTAAATCTGCATATGTGTGTTTGATGTAAAACTTAATAAAACAGTAGGAAAACCAAATCAGATCGACTTTTACCCGTTCAACGGATATAACGGGTAACGGACAATAATAAATTACCCATTAGTGTTAGGCAGGTTGATATATGGATACAGCAATTACTTTTTATAGGTAATTGTCCATTCATAAACCATTCACATCTATCAATTACTTTTTATAGGTAACCGACCGCGTGAAGACCGTGTCGTGGGGCCTACCTCGGTGGTCCGGGCTCATTACCCAACTTATGGATGTGGATGTTGTCCACTATTGATACCAATTGATGGGCACCGACCGCGTGAAGACCATGTCGTGGGACCTACCTTGTGGTCCCGCACGATTACATTCTGAGTATAATAACGGTACATTGTATTAAGCAATTGCAGTTATTCGATTGTGTTGATTTTTTACAGAATTAAATTAAAAAAAAAAACCAACTAAATTTAATTATCGGTTTGAATTATTCGTGCAGAATCTAAAAGTGGATCCCGCAACCCATCCTTACACTATTAGTATCTTAGTATTTTCGGGATGATAATTTTAGGATACGAATTTGAGCACAATTGTGTACATAAAGTTTGTGTTCGAAACCGTTTGATTTATGTTGACCATGCTTCTAATAGCTCTGGGCATAAATGGTTTTACCGTTTTAATCCTAAAACTGGGGGCTAGGGTTGAAAACCGGTTGTTAGTTAGGGTTCAAGAGGAGATCGAAAAAGATGGAGGAAGACAGCGACGACGAAAGAAGGGAGGCAGCAATAGCGTCGACGCCACCTCTGCAACCCAATTTCAATCCTTCTGGGATCACCCATGCCCAACTCACCAAATTCCAAGTACTTACAAACCCTAATTTGGTCCTTTACTTTCTTGAATTTCGATTTATGTGCAGCTGTCAGATGAAGAAATTTAAAGATTCTTTATTATTTATATACCAACCTATTTGATTAATATGTGTGGTATTTGCCTAATGTCGGAATTGAATTTGTTTTCAAGATTAACTTTTATTTCTTCTTATAATTCGCTTGGGACTTAGAGGTTAGACCAAGAATCTGTTAACAACACAAATGCAGCGGTGAAGGAGGCAATTAACTCAGAACTTCTCTGGCGGTAGTTTCATTTCTTCTTTCAGTTTTATACTCCTGTTAAAGATGCATAGAAAAGAAAATTTAAAAAAAAAGATGCATAGAAAAACAAGCACGTCTACTTTTACAAGTTGTTGCTCGAAGTTTGGATTTGATGGGCTTGACATGATCTATTTTGGTGTTTATGCATCCATTGGCACTTTGTAAAGTTTGATTTTGTTACTCAATGGATGTGTTGTTGGTTTTGTAGAAATAGTTAGAGTAAATGCACTTCATTGCACATTGTTGTTGGTCCCTTTTGGGAGTTTTAACTTAAATGGACATACACTAATGCATGTCTCCTTAGAATGTTAGCTTTGATTTCCCATATGGCCCCTTGGTTCTTTATGAGATTTGGTTTTTGAAAATTTAAATACTTCTTCGCTTCCCTTTTCGAAGAGAACAAATAATGTGGGACATTCCAAAATGGAATAGGATTAACATTGAGGGACAAGGTATCAAAACCTTTTCAATTGGACACTCAGGGACACTATAGACTATGCTCAAGAGTCAAGACACCCCTAGGAGATCTCGGGACACTCTACAGACACTCGCAGTCGCAGGAAATATTAATGTGAGAACCCCGTTCCAAATTAATCTCGCGATACTTGTTGTATATTTGGTGTGCCTGGCTCATCGGATATCTGAGGTTGGAGTTGATTTACGTTGACAAGGGTTTTTCTTTGTCCTTCCGGGCAAACTTTCTCTGTGGAAAGCAACCATAGCCTTCCAATAATTTTCCACTTTAACTTCACGTCACACATTTAATTTGATCATTTTATAAAGTTGCGATTGTTTTCTTTTTCCTTTTACAGTGGAGCAATTTTGAGATAAGGTATGGCTAAGCTTCTCCAAGCATGGGATAAAGCTTGATGTTACGTAAACGTCCTTATCGATATCTGATTGAACTAATTTTTTATTAGAACCTTAAATAAAGTATTTTAAACAAAAATAAAATGAGCGGTTCCGATCATCTTTGTGAAATTCGATACGAGTCCCAAAGGCATATGTACACGCAGTATGTACTCAAACGTATGTATTCATAGCAGCTTTGTTTAACAACACATAGAACGCAAACCAGCAATCCAAGCTAGACAACCTGTGCGTCAAAATCGTTTCAAATTATGCACCTCCAAAACAATTTGGCACTCTATCAGTAGACCATATCTCATTACTCAGTATAGATTACATTTTTGCTTCTAAAAATCTATCCACTGCCGCGCGTACGTATGTTCACTGTGAAACTACAATGAAAAGGCTTTAGTGTTTTGGTTTTCTAGGAATATTCAGAACCTTCATCTCTATTGCTTCTTTTTTTTTCAGAAATAATTAATGTGAACGCAAGGGGAGAGAAGAGAAAATTTTCTCTTTAATTGTTTGGTTTGAGAAGAAAGAAGAGAGAACATGGCAAAACGCTGTAAATTCTTCTCTAAACTTTTTTTAATATTTTCCTTTAAAATTATTTTTTTGTTCTTTTTCCTTTATTTCCAGAAGTTCCAAACGAAACGTAGGGTTTGCAGCTGATTTCGGAAAAGGATTTTTAGTCTTTATGTCTAGCAAACTTTCCCTATTTGCATTCCAATAATTTTCCACTTTACGTCACATCCTACATTCACTTTACTAAAGTAGTCCTTGCTGTTGTAGTGCAGCCCGCAGCGTGCAAATTTGAATAATTCATTGCGCAGATAAAAAATCCAATTTGTCCATTGTCAATATAAACGGCCAAATTAAACGCACTATACTCTACAGTGCGAGGTGCACTACAACATAGTGCGGGTTGTAATACAGCATTCCCAAACCCGTCTTTGCCTTCACTTCCTTTACACGATGGAGCAATCTTGAAAGTAAATAGGTATGGGGCAAGCTTCTCCCAAGTGGGCCAATCATTCCAATAATTTTCCACTTTACTTCAAATTCCACATTCACTTTACTTAAGTGGTCCTTGCTGGACTCGGGATGTGCTTTGCAGCCTGTAGCGTACGGCTAATTTGGCTGTCCATTTTGACACTGACAGTTCGGATTTGATCTGAACAGCTATAAATTTGAATAATTCATTGTCCGGATAAAAAAATCGAAGTTGTCCATTGTCGAAATAAATTGTTGAATTAAACACATTACACGCTATAGTGCGGAGTGCGCTACAGCATCCCCAAATCCATCTTTGCCTTCCTTTCCTTTACACGATTTAATTTTTCTTGTTTGGACAAACCCACATCCACTTTAATAAAGTTGTCTTTGCTTTATGGTGGAGCAATTTTGAAAGTAAATAGGCATGGGACAAGCTTCTCCCGAGTGAACCAGTGGTTTCTCTACGGAATTGAACTTAGATGACTTTGACTTATATAGTTTTCTTTTTTGATAATTTTTTAATCGTCTTAACTTTATATAGTTTTGTTCTTAGGCTCCGTTCCGGAACTCAAAAAAAGCCCTTATTTTTTAAGAAGGCAATTTCAAGCTTAATAATTATGGGTTAATTGAAATATAAAAATATGCAATATAGATCTTGTTTGAAAGATCTCGATGAGATCTTTAATACGATGCAAAAAAAATTTAAAAATTATTTTTCATCCACTTTATTTTTGAGTTTGAAAATGTGAAATAAGCTGCTTATTTTTTAAGAAGGTTTCTGGAACGGAGCCTAAGTTTAATAGGTTATGCTGAATTTTTACCCAGGTATCCCACTCATCTAAATTTGTTCATAGACAATGACACGGACACGAGACATGGAAATTCTAAAAGAAATAAGGACACAGACATGGCGAGAGACATGTCAATATCTATTCTAATATACAAAGGGAGAGTACCATTTTGGAATATCCCAATTTTGAAGCCCCGTCACAAAAGTGTTTTCCAAAATTACCCCCCTTGAAAAAATTCTTACTGCTCTTAAACCCTTTCACGAATTAACTGTCAGGGTCACAAATGTAAAATTATTCTCACTGCAACGGCCACATCTATAATGCCAACCATGAACCACGTTCTCATGTAACTGCCATAGCCTTCCTTTTCAAAACCAACTAGCGTTCAACCCGTTCTATGCACGGGCAAAACTAACCCGTTCTAGCGTTATGCCCGTTCGAATCTACTTTTAACTTTTATTAATTGTCTCGTGCATCAAACGGGCACAACGCTAGAACGGGTTAATTTTGCCCGTGCATAGAACGGGTTGAACGCTAGTTAGAAAGGATCACAATGTACAATTCAGAAAAGAAAAATGTATTCGATCGCAATGGAACCCAGTGCCGACCCCGAAGTTTGGGTTGCCCAAGTCCGACCTCAAGCTTGATTGCCCGCTTATTATAAAGTCATAAAAAAAATTTGAAAAATATGAGGCAAAAAAATCAAGGTCACAATGTGCTTTTAGTTTAAATTCTATCAAAAAAATTAAAATTAGAATGGAATTCAGCTTATGGTGCTTTGTGATTTATCATAATTCGATTCAGAGAAAAAAAAATGATGGGTTTCTATTTATTTTAACTTTCATTTTTTTATTTTCTTATTTTGATCATTGTTCTATATTTAATGATAAATTGAAAAAAAAAATATTATGGACCAACTTGAAAAAATACAAACCTGACTTTAAAAATGGTTAATTTTTTTCATTGAAGTTTTTTAAATTGGTGAGTTCTGTGTATACAATATATACATATACATGTATATTTTTCATATTTGCATACATCAGTATGCGAATGCGAGTAGTTGTTTTTTTCTTTTTTTTGGAGGGGTTTGCCACGTTAAAATTCTTATTTTTTAAGTACTTATTTTTGTTTTACGAGACGGATTATTCTTTCACAATACATCATGTTTTATTTAAAAAGTAAATACTTATTTTAGTAGGCTGGCACGAGGACTTGAACCCGACCACGGGTTTACTTTAGGAAACTTAAGTTTGACCCACTGACCAACAAAGCAACACAATCCTTTATGCTTTGTTTAGGTCCAAAAAAATATATATACGTATTTGTATTTACATGGAAATTTTTTTTTTGTTGCCTTGACCCAGGGGGTTGCTCAAGCCGACGGGCTAGCGGGGCTTATCCCGGGGCCGGCCCTGATGGAACCCTCAATGTTGGCATATGGCAAGAATTAAAAAGTAGACAAAGTGAGATCTAAGATTGCTCAAGGGACTCTCATAAGTTTTGCCAAATACAATACTCCTCCCGTTTCTTTTTTAGAGTCCGGTATTCCATTTTGGACTATTCCTTAATAAGTGTCCATTTTGTAAAGTTAGTGGGTAAAAGTTGGTGTATTATCTATTTTATCCCTAAAAGTATATTCCATTTTGAAAAGTTAGTGAGTAAATGTGTAATGATAATGGATAAGGGAAAGTGGAGAAAAAAGTTGATGTGAAAGGGATAATGATGATGTCTTTCTAATAAATTAAAATTACGAAACAGGACACTTAAAAAGGAACGAAAGAAGTACCAAACTAAACCACTACTATTTATCTATTACATTATGTCAATAGGAAATCTCTTTGCGCGCCCCTCCTGACACCGCCCCCCCCGCCCGACCCCACCCGCCAGACCAAAATACCCCCCCGGCAATAATTTAACCCAACTCAATAATTCAACATTTTTTTATTTCTTATTTATTTACTTAACAACTTTTACATCTTTTTTCATTTTTATTTATTTAATATTATTTAAGTGTTCCAATTTTCAATCTAGTTGAATCGATACAAAGATCTTGTTTTTTTTATCATTTTGTCTTTAATAGTCATAATGAAATTTTGGCTCGAAGGGCTTTCAACAAGTACCCTAAGACTTATTATTTAGTTTTAGATATCTCTTAGGGTACTCATTGAAAGGCCTTAGAGCCAAAAATTCATTACGACCGTTTAGGATAAAATGATAAGAAAAATAAAATTTTCGCACCGGTTCAAACGAATTAAAAATCGGAACACTTATTTTTTTACTCTTTATATGTATTTTTAAATTATTTAATATTATATACGTGAGTAAATTTCTTTATGTTATTGAAATTTTACACTTATTTTTTTACTCTTATTAAAATTTTATAATTCTTTTATGTTATTGAATTTATTAATTTTGTATTTATTTATATCTTTTATCTATTTTATGTGACGGTTATTAAGGCGATTGCCGCTCATATCGGGTATGGTGAAGATCGTTGGGCTCAAGTTCGAATAGATCTTATTAATGAGATTGAACAAAATAAGAATCTATACGATGCGCTATATCCAGAAAGGGGTTGGGCAAACGAGCTAATAAAGTCTTTAAATTGCTTTGAAGATTCGGCACGACAAGAGCATTGGATGGACTCTATGAGTTTGGGAGTTGTCATCGCTTCAGCGTACAATCTTGTTTTGCATACATTTGATGAGCGTCCTTCAAGTTGTTTTACTCACTTCCCTTTGAGATCCCCTCCAGTTCCAGTCCAAGAGCGCAATGAAATAGCTATTGCCCGTGTTTGGAACAATCACTTTGTGCAACTTTTCTTGCAGCCTCATTACCCTGTACCACCCTTCCCAATGTGGTGGTGGAACAATTCATCAAACCAAGCTAAAAGATGGGCTGCTCTTTATGCAACACGCATGAGTTTGTGGGAAGAAATAATGGATATAAGATGAAGAGGGACAGGAGCAGAATTTGGTGGAAACATTGATTAGAAATTGAATTTTCATGTATTTTCACTTTTCGACGAAATTAATACAAGTTATGTTTGAATTGTTCATTTATTAATTAAAATTATAGTAAAAAGTCTTTTAAAAGTAAAATAAAAAACTACTAAAAGTAAAACAAAAAAAATTAGTAAAAGTTAAAAGTTAAAAAAAAAAAATAAAAACAGTAATTAAAGTCTTTTAAAAGAAAAAAAAAAAGTAAAAGTTTAAAAAAAAAAGAATAATTATTTACTTTTAAAAGTAAAACAAAAAAAAAAACTAGTCAAAGTAAAAAAAAAAAAAAAACCGAAAAAGGAGAGGGAAGAGGGGCAAGGGGGGAAAGATGGTGGAAAGGTGGTGGGGCTGGGAGGGGGGTGGGGTGTCAGGGGGGGTGCGAGAAGAGGGTCTCATGTCAATATTCAATAGTACGACACTCTGCTAACATTTATTACGCATAGACTTGACTATTCTTGCCCAGCCATTACAACCCATACTTGACCCAATTACACATCACACCTACCACGTAGACTTTCATGCCCAGCAATTACTACCCATGCTTGACCCAATAATCACATTACTACCCATAATTGACCCAATTAGAGCATCTCTAATAGCCTCAATAGCATTCTCAGCAAATTTGGTTAGAAAAAGTGCAAATTTGCTCTTTGTCTAGCCACCAAATGGATGCACCAACAGACTATGTATTCAGGCGCTCCAATAATTCCAAAACTATTTTTTTCCCTCTAGAGAAGAAAACACAATATATACAGTTATACACACAGGTATATACATACACCTGTTTTTCAACCCAGAAGAAATCAGTTGATTCAACACAGTTATATACATACACATACACATCCAAAAAATCGAAACATCAACTCCGATTCAATGCCAGCGTCGAAATCGATTCAACCCAAAACAAATCGAAACCCAAAAAATTGCCGTCGTCGAAATCGATTCTACAAAAATATAACCCAGAAGAAATTACCGTCCTTAGTCGTCGTCCTCAGCTGTCGTTGACTTCTTCTCTCGTATTTGGTGCCGTCGTCGACTTCTTCGCTCGTATTTGGTTGAACGTACACAACACCACCAGAGAGAGAGAGACGAAGCGAGCTCCCCGTACCTCGGCTGTGGTGGCGAGGTTCTGTAGCGTATGGGGCTTTAACGAGGAAGGAGGCGAGGCTGTTGGGCAAGGGTTTTGAGCGCTGCATCGTCGGAAGTGGCGAGAAAGGGGGAAGAGACTAGGCCATTGGAGATGCTCTTACACATCACACCTACTACGTAGACTTTCCTGCTGCTTCTATTCCAATCAACTAGTAGTAGAGTAGACAAAAACAAACCAAACAGTGCGGGGCATGGTGCGTTCTACCTTTTTTTTTTTTAGTTCAACAGTCATGGATGTTCTGGCCAGCTTAAGTACACCTTGACTAATCCTCTTTCCGGTCGGATCAAAAGCAAACCATTCACACTGGGATTCGAGAATTCACAAAAAATTACTTTATTAGACTTGACTCTAATAATTGAGCTGTGATAAATTATGTGAAAAGCAAATTCACCATGCCAATAGACCGGACTAAGCCTTGGGGCCTTTGTCGTCGTCGTCTTCTTCTTTCTTCTTGTTTAATCTTTGATAAGAATGTAAGGTAGAGCCGGTGAATGCTAGTACAATAGGTTTAACATGCATGCATAACACGTGTACATAATGTACTATTAATTGTTCATACAGAGGTTTGATTTGGCTTTAATTGGAATCTTTGTAAATGGACGGTGAAATTGGTCTCCTAAATTAGTTGAGGTGCGTAAAAACTGATCCGAACACCTCTGTACAATTGCAGTAAAGGTAATACAAGTGAAATCTGGATTCTTTGATATGTACCTCAGCAGCTGAAAGACAGTATCTTCTTTTTGGCGAGATGGCAAACTTTTGGACCAATGTTTGGGAAATCCTCATTCGTAGCGAAGCTCCTCATTACGATGGGGGAAATCCACTAAGAACACCATTCTCTTGTTTCTGTGAAGAACATTAATTGGGGGGGGGGGGGGGGGGGTGGTGTGTGTGGTGGTTTCGACAGAGGATCGTTTACGTGTGACTGTCCGTGAGCTGGAGAGGTGCGATTAGTCGATGACTAGCTAAAAGAAAAGAGGAGAGATTTTGTGGGGTGAGGGGAAGAGCAGGAAATACGGAAGGAACAGAGGTAGCGTGTCCCTTTTGTTCTTCTCGAGATATTTGGCCTTTTCCAAGCCTGAGGAGGTGAGGTCGCTCCTTTTCTCTGAGGAAGAATGTTCTCATTCCTCAAATTCAGTGCTCACACGCTCTTTCCCAAAAAAGGCCGTCATCAATCATTGGGAATGTCAGGGATATTTATAGGGCACTTGGGCCTAGGTCAGGCTTAGGACGACGCTCCTATTAAACCCTGACACGTGTTCCCTTTGTACCTCCTGGCCCCGAGGAAACTTGTCTTCCTGCGAACGCTTTTCTGCGGGACGCCTCGAATTCCCGCGGCGAGACCTCCAACCCCAAGCCACAAGAAATTCCCAATTCTCGCTGGAGCAAGATCGCGACCGCGGTGATTGTTCTTTCTCCGCGGGGTTCCCTTCGGACCCTACCTCTGGGTTAGGACGGAACCCTGGGGTCTCTTTAATGCAACTTTGTCGCGATTACGAGGTCCTAGAGACTCGTGGGTTCCTAGTATGGTCTCCCGCCGCTAGAACCATTACAGGGTGCAGTTGACCTCTTTAGACCGTTTGTATATTAAAAAATATAGTTAAAAAAATTAAGTATTTTAAATTTCAATCCGTTTGAACAAGTGGAAAGATTTTAGTTTCTTGATCATTTTATCTTAAATGACCATAATTAAATTTTAATTCTATGGCTTTCGTTGATTAGCCCTAAGAAAATCGTAAAATCAAATATCTTTTAGAGCTAATCAACGAGAGTCATAGAGTCAAAATTTAACTATGACCATTTAAAATAAAATGATCAGAAAACTAAAATCTTTCTACCGATTCAAAAGGATTTAAATTTGGAACAGTAATTAAATAAAGTCTTAGAAAAAAATAGTGAAAGTATAAAAAAAAAAAAAGAAACTAAAAAAAACCTAAAGGCGGGGCCTGGGGCAGGGCGGGAAAAGAGATGGGGGAAAGGTGGTGGGGCCCGGAGGAGGGGTTGTCAGGGCGGTGCAGCCTCTCATTCACAGGGCAAATAATTTTGATAGGTGGAAGGCACCGTCTGTCAAAAAGTGAGGTGACAAATAATTTCTCAGTACGCGGGGAGAAGTACTTTTGTTTTTGTTTTTTTTGAGGTAAGTACTTTCACATATGATTGCTCTACCTTGTGCTACAATCCGCGGGGATGTGGAAGGAAAGTTCGATGCGAGTTTCTTTGATCAGTACGCGGCACTGCGGCAGACGCGTTTAAGGAACTCCTCCTCCTCCTGCACTTGCCATTTCGTTGTGTGAGTGGAACCCCTTCACTCTCTCTCTCCCCCTCTCTCTCTCTCTCTCTCTCTCTCTCTCTCTCTATATCTGAGAATTCTAGAACAAATTACTACCTGACAGTTTGATAATTGCTAGCATTTGGCAAGTATATACTGCTAAAAGTAGAAAGAGGTACTTACCCAACAAAAAAAAAAAAAAAGTAGAAAGAGGTGGGGGAGAAAGCGATGCCGACAAATTCTTCGTTCCTGGAGATCCGCCGCATGCTTAATCAGATTTCTATCAAGCTCTTCTATATTAAGATATGTATAAGCTATTACGTTTACCTTTGCAGGGGGGCTGCTGTTGCCGCAGGTCATAAATTCATTACTAAAAACAACTAATATGATCCTTTTGGTTGGATAGCTATGGATCTCAAATTAATGCTCTTTTTGGAACTTGTGGAAACTAGGGTGTAGACACCCTATTCTGGACCATCCGGATCAGCACGTTTTCGGTCTTTTCGCTCATTATTTTTGGCCCCAATGATGATGAACGGTCGAGAACTTCCCGAGGTCGAAGGAAGGTCGTGAGCTTTGTGTGTTGGACCCTCCTCTTTCAAACCATTTCAAACCCCTTCAAAACCCTTCAAATCCAGAGCCAAATAAACCTCAGCAGGCCACACCTGGCTTACGCCACCTTTTCCTTGGCGTGCGCCAGCATTTTGCCACGTGTTGGACATCGACCGTTGACTGAGTTTGACCTGGCGCACGGCGGCTTAAAGGTGGCGTACGGAGGGTCAAGGCCGGTCAAATCACCGCTTTTCTATCACGTGCTCGAAACCTTGTAACTGCCAAAGTACACTGCAGGCCCCCTGATCATCCCTTTCTGCAGGGCCCGTCCCCCTCTCTCTCCTACACAAGCCATCACCTAGTCCCATGCATTTAATGCATGGGAGGCTACTCCCTTAACCCAACCAGCCCTTAACCCTACTGGCCAGGCCTGGTCTCAGTCCTCTCTCCCCCATAAATACCCCCCTTGCATTCATTTGCAAGGGGTTAACAACATTAACTCTCCAAGTCCCTTACCCTCTCCTTCATTCTTGCTCCCTCATTGCAAGAAGAGAGATAGAGAAGTCTTACACACCCCTCTCCACTCACCAGCCAATACATACCTTCCATCTTCAACCCTCAAAGCTCACTCCCTCTCTTCCATCTCTTGCACAAAAAGGTATACCACCTTTGTGGTGCTTTCTGTTTTCAGACCCTGAGGGGAACCAGAAAGGTTCTGGCTAGTAACTGATACTAGACCAGGCCTTCCTCTGGTAAAATAAATCAGTCGTGATGGACTATCTATGGCGCACGCCAACTATTCTATGCCGTACGCCAGCTCTGGCTGTATGAGCACAGTTGGCGTGGGGATCATGGAGAGTCTATTTAGTGCTCTTTTCCTTTATGTCATCACCATAGCATGCTAATAACCAGTTTATTGTTTTCTGTACTTTAGAGCTTTCGATGTAGCTTTCAATACTCGTACTGTCTTTACATTTTAAAGGCCTCTGGGTTACTTCTGGTCATGATCCAGAGCCCGGATGATGTAAAGCCAAGCACTGACTAATGAGCAAGCCTGGCGTACGGCCCCCTTGGGGTGGCGTACGGCATTCTTGACACAGGCCAGTGTGTGGCCCTTATATCACAGGTCCGTCCCGGCCTTTTATTTCTTCCCCACTCTGTTTATGGGGTTCTTGGTGCCTTTTCTTGGCTTTTAGCCATTTCCTCTTACCCACCTGCCTGTAATATGTACTTAAAATCATATACTGAACTGCGTGGTTTGTCCTGGGTGTGCACTGGTCCATTCCAGAGCCCAGAGGGTTGAGAGCAAGAGCCGCGAGAGATCAGAGAGGTAGTGTACGCCAGCCCGAAGGTGGCGTGCGCAGGGTGTGTTGGCGTGCTACGATTCTGTCGTGGCGTGCCAGCACGTCGCCTGCTCACGCACCCTGAGAGCAGCGTACATCATCTTACCGGACTCTTCACAGTGCTTGTCCTCAATCTATGCTCCTATGTTTAATTCAATTCAAGCAAGCAAACCATCATCCATAAGCATTTTATCATATAACTGCAAGCTGTTACAGTATTAACCCCTATTAACTGTTCCCCCGCCCTAACTGGCTAAAAATGATCAAATGAGAGAAAAATGCAAACGTTTTACAAAATGCCCGAGTAGAGACCGATCTCCGGATTGGGCGAGAGGGGGTGCCATAAAACCCTTCCCCTCTCGTAACCTGGCTCCCGAACCTCAGATATCGAAGGTGACGACGGACCAGTTTGCACCTCTTCAAATCAAATCAAACCCCCTTTTTCAAATCAAATCAAAAACGTAGCAAACGTTCTCGAGTTCGGTTCCTTGGGTGCCTCACCGCTAAAACCCGAGTGGCGACTCTGAATCGAAAGCGTTTCGCCGCGCCGTATTTTCAAAGAGGGCCGCAAACCAAAATCGGGCGATTTTCGGGGCGTGTGCCCACATAGGGGAAGAAAAGAAAGGGAATTTTTTTTCTTTTTTTAACTTTTCCTTTGTTTTCCAATGTTCCAAATAGGGCATACGGAATTTTACATTATTATTTTATTATTATTATTTTTTTGAAAATGATTATTTTATTATTCAATGAGAATGTATAGCTCAAATTGGTTTGATAAATAATATACATAGATCTATTGGGCTTGAGAGCTCTATTATGATGGATTTGAAATAGCTACTTAATGGGAGTTATATTAAGCAGTTATTTCAAATCCTTCCTGTTAAGGATTGTAGTGGAAGAGATGCTTTGTAAAACCAAATTAAACATCATATCCTTGTTTTGAAATCCATAACTATCCAAACGGATCCTATCCAAACTATACAAAAACCTATTCTTTTCCCCCTAATTTCAATCTCTATTCTATGATGTGAATCAACGTGCCCAATAGTCTTACAGAACAGAACAATTACTTCTTTATAGTTTTAGAAGAAGTAATTTAGCATTAGCCATCTCTTACACTTGTCTTACAGATATTTCTTCTTTCGTTCCCATGTCTATAACAGGACAGTTTAAAATTTGGATTTTGAGATTGACAGTCCATTTGGACAGCGAGAAAAGAAAAGAAACAAGAATTCTGTTACTTTTTAGGGGAAAAAATTGTGAGAATTTTATTGGTCCATTAGTGAGAAACCCAAATCCTTTCTTTTCTCATCATATGTTTTGGGAGGGAGGTGATGTCAGACAAGCTGCAGACGCAGAAATAAATTCGAACAAGAAAATTAGTGATTTAAAAGTTTTTTAATTTGGTAGTTCTAACAGAACAAAAAATTGTTAAGTAGACAGTTTCCAAAAAGTTGTTTTCAATTAATGTATATGTCTGCTTTTTTGCTTGTCTGGGAGCTATTTTCTGTTACATTTTGCAGCAAGTTCAAGAGAGTTTACCTTTCTCTTTGCTTTTCTTGTTTTAGGTTTTGCATATACCCAATGGTTTGTACACTACGCAGTGGTGGATGTCTTGATTACGTACTTCACAGATAACTGGAAGGAAGCCGATCTCCCGAATGCTGTTGCAATGGTAAATGTACGAGAGGGGTTGTCATGTGTTTTGGTTCTTGTGATGACTTACATCTCTGAGAACCATGTTAGTCCTCTCAAGGTCATTCTCTGCTCAACTGCTGCCTACATCATTGTAAGTTTCTGAATACGTACAAATCTTGTTTCATAAGATTCCACAAATGAAGTTCGTGGCGAGTAATGAAGCCATTATGTCATCATAAACATTTTGATAACTAGAAAAAAGAAGCAGCACTGATCGGGAGCTCTTAAGAAAATTGATGTGATCTGAGTTCTTAGAATTTGTGTCCTTGTTGCTACCTAAGCTAAAAGTAATCTAAGACATTTGTTAAGATGAAGTGAACTTGATTAGTGAGTGTTTGCTTTAGTTGCTTGTGACTTGCTGCGTTGATCCTTTTTAGAATTAGGTTAAGGAATAAACATTATACCATACTAGACAAAATAAATATCTTAAGAACAAGAAGAAAATACAAACAACCCTATCTTCTTTGTTTTTCACATATATGCTTAATTGGCTTATTTTGGGGTACTTCTTTAGAGACTAACATGAACTGATGTCTACCGTGTGATGATGGGATTTTTCATGGATATAACTGTGGACGATGTTAATGGTTTTGCCAAACAAACGAAGAGACTACATTAGCGATATGATATGCATACTCTTGTATTTATTCGTTTTCTTAGAAATTTTCCAAGTAAGCTGAACACTTTCCTCGACCAAAATGCAGGGAATGGTGATGTTATGCATTTCTGCATTCCATCCGATTCCTGGTGACAAGACCGGGATGTACTTCATACCTGCAGTGCTGCTGATATCTGTGGGAAAATCCGGAGGGGTGCCTATCTTGGAAGGATTTCTAGTTGGTCAATTAAAGGCCCATGAACAGAGGAGGCTGGGCGAAGTTGAAGGCAGAGTAAACGCAAAAAAGTATGTGGGGTCACTGTGGTGGATCACTGCATCAGTAGTGTGTGCACTTAGCACTCCCTGGATCTTCAGCAGCAATCCTGGTTGGCATGTAGTGTTCATTTGTTCGATATCAGTGATGGTCATTGGTTATTTGTTGTTCTTGTGTTGCATTCCTCTCTACCACAGGTCTCTCTCTCTCTGCATCGCATCAACATTATTCCTCAAGCACTTTTGTACTTGAACTTCCGTACGGGTATCATTTGGCAACAAGGTTTTTTTTTTTTTTTTTTTTTTTTTTTTTTTAAAGTATGAGGTATTTTGATGGGTATTTGACACAGTACTAAATGATAGGTCGACAACTCAGCCACATCATTTGTAATGAGTTTTATGCATCTTTTTCTTTAATTGTGGATAACTTGGAATGACGTATTGGCAGGATTTTAAATATAAGTAGGTTGGCATCAGTGTTGCTAATAAATTTCCTTGGAATACAGATCAGTGGATGACGCTCCTGCTACTAGCCTGGTGGAGCAATGGAAACCTCTTTCTGTAATGATTCCCATGTGGACTACTTTTCTGGTGTTTGGTTTGGTACTATCAACAGGGGACACTTTCTTTAATGAGCAAGGAAACAAGATGGATCCTACGGTCTCTATTTATGTTCTTATAATGATTAGAAAGATAATCCGGACTGCGAGCTCCTTCTTTACGGCACTCCTGTTAAAATGCATACCTAAACGACTAAAAACACAGCGCATTATAGTTGGAATCTGGACAGCGATGGTGCTATCCATATTCTGTTGTAGCGTGGCGTGGCGTGTCGAGATTCGCAGGTTGCGTGCCATCACGGAGTGCGGATTATGCGCCATCGAAGATTACGATGACTATGCTACTACATTTATACCCATGAGTATTATGCGGCTGGCACCGCAGTTCTGCCTGCTGGGACTCATGGAGGGGATCGGCAAACGAGGCCTGGATCTCTTTTTTGAGGTTCAGGTCCCTCATGATGTGCCAATGGAGAAATATGGATCAGCACTAAATGAAGCTGTG
>BPLS01027417.1:0-31193 GCA_019656275.1 Rhododendron kiyosumense
TAGATTTTTTTATGGTCGGGATTTGTGTCTTAGGTCCATTTCCCAATCGATTTGCGATGATCCGAACCGCTCAATGTGATCAGAACGTGATTTTAAGGGTACTTGCGAGAAATCATCAAAAAAAATGAGCGGGAAGGGCTTGATCTGAGCAATTTTTTTCTGAACCGTTCAATAAAAAAACTACTTGGATCAAGCCCTTCCTGATCATTTTTTTTGCTAATTTCTTGCGGGTACTCTTAAAATCACGTTTTGATCACATTGAATGTCTGGGATCATCGAAATTCGATCGGAAAATGAAAAATCCAGACTGTAAGAAAATCCGGGCGAGTGAACCTAAAAACTACTATATATATATATATAAACCCCCTGAAGATCAGCCGACTACTGCCTCAGAAAATATTTGCATTTATTTTCAAGCAACTGCATGTTTTAGGAAAAAGAAGATATATCTATTAACAGTTTTATATTAATAATTGGTTTCGTGTATAATAAGGTGCGAACGTAAGTAACTTACCAAAAAAAGGTGCGTACGTAATTTCTAGTTTTGTCAATTTCAATAGGATAGTGATTTTCACACTTCTTTTTTTTATAGCCACACTTCCTCTCTCTTTTTTTTTTTTGCCTTTTTGTAATGTGAATTTACAATATTGCCATTTCAAGCGTGAAAGCGTGAATATTCACAACAACTATTTGGCCATTGAAAGAGAGTGTGGTTATAAAAAAAGAAGTGTGAAAATCAATTACCATTCAATAACCCAATTTGTTTTGATCGAAACAAAAAAGAAGTCCTAAATTATTAATTTTTTGATAGGCAAGAAGTCCTAAATTATTGGTCCAATAATAAAACTCTTTTTTTTTTTTTGCTCGGCAAAAGCGAAATTTTATAACACTCGAAAGGATACATCGAGAGGGAAAGCTGAGAAGCACACTCGAAATTTTATAAAACTCTTTAGTATTCCCTTTCCACCGTTCTCTATTTGGCCATTGAAGTAACAGACCAAATGTGAATTAAAATTAATTTACACTATTAGAAGGCTGGAATGATGTGGAGAGTATATACTAGTACGTAATGCGTGATTAATTTTTATTTAAATCTGATCGAAAAAAGATATTCGTTCAAAGAAAAATAATACAATTAATTTTACCATGTCAGCAGAAGCATAGGCAAGGAAATGATCTCCCCAAACACTAGGATGAAAAATTGATTCAAGACGACGTTGTGTGACTTGAACAGGTGGCAGTGCCTTACTTGATGAGGTTAATAAAACAGTTGGGATGGCAGAGCTCTCCATTTTTCTGTGTTGGGTTGCTGTGAAACGGGAAGGAATATTAAGAGAAGAGGAATATATGAACCAGAAAATGGGAATTGGAAGGAATAAGAGAAGATCAACAGTCTCTAATCCTTTCCACCCTCTCACTAATGGTGTAGATAAAGAGAGACATTGCTTGCTATTTATAGACGACTAGATTCTGTACTAGGGAATGCAAACCTTCACGAGACATTCTGGTTAAGTACACGCGCGTGTTTTTCTAAAATTCAGCTTTGAAGTAGAGTAGGGCACAAGTTATCTTTTTTTAAGAGAATGTTGGAGTTGAAACGGCTGGGAAAATGGAGGAGAGAGAAGAGAAAAGTGAAACGGCATTTTCTTTTTTATCAGTAAAAATAACATTTTATTAAGAGAATGAGGAAAGGGCATTATGGTCTCAGTAGAACATGTTTCTGCCTCGTTAACTTCTTTCACTATTTTCTATGGTTAGATAGTATGGTACATGAAAGGGTCACATCTTACATATGAACTGTTCATTCCAGTTTTATGGATCATTTCATATACCCTAACACTTGTGGGGTTTGTTTGCTTTCAGTTCACGTTTTTAAATGTTTGCCCTCAAGGCACACATTTAAGAAAAAAAAAAAGAGGTGCTATAGTTCCCGACGGGAGGAATCCCAATCGGATTCCCGACGGTGCGCCGGGCCTACTCCGGCCACCGGATGGCTGATTCGAGCAGTCCAAAAATTTTTAAAAACAAATCCGACTGGGTCTCTGTGAGAATCAACAGCATTCGACGTGTATAGGTGGCCGATCCAATCACTCCATTTTTGGCCGATCCAAACACAAAAATGGAGTGTTTGGATCGGCCACCTACACACGTTAGATGCCGTTGATTCTCGCTTGGGCCCACTCGATTTTTATTTTAGAATTTTTGGACAGCTCGGATCAGCAGACCGGTGGCCGGAGTGGGCCCGGCACGCAGTCAGAATCCTATCGGGATCCCTCCGTCGGGAACCATAGATTTTCCGAAAAAAAAAAACCTTTGAATTATTAGTACTGCTTAATTTTGGAATAGATTTTGAAAAGATCGAGAGCACTAATTTTGTACTAGTGTGGTACACAAAAGTATTGTACCCATTGCAGGGCTCTCAGTTGACAAAAGGGCCACTAGTCTCATTCTGTACCTGTAAGGAACGAAGTAGAGTTGTTCTTGGTCGCGGGCGTCGGCGTCAACGAGGGCAGAGGAGGAGGAAGAGGGAGGGTGGGGGTGGGGCCAGCGGTCGACGAAGTCGGTGTCGATGGGACGAGGTCCATGGAGAGCTCTCTTGTTAGTCTGGTTTCAGGTATAATGGTAGTCCAGATCAACAAAATAGAAAAGAAAAGGTATAATGGTAGTCTTGTTCCTATCTGTATGTGCGGTGGAGTTTCTCCTATTGGGAAAGTGACGACTATTACAGTTGGACATTAAAATACTCGAATATGTAGCAAATGTGTGTGAAATTTTAGAGGTGTGAATTTGAAAAAGGAATGTGAATTCTGTAAAGGACTCTTCGTAGTTCTAAAAATTAACATCCGCCAGAATTCACATTCTGTAAAGGACTCTTAGGTGTGAATTATGTCTTTTTTGAATTGTGAATTCTCAATTTAGATATGTGAATTCTGTAGACGAGGTGTGAATTGTGCAGATGAGTTGCGAATTTTGCATTTAGGAGTGAATTCAGGAAAATGAGTGTGAATTCAGGGGTATGAATAGTGCAGATGGGGCGTGAATTCTACAAAAAAGATGTGAAATTTAGGGGTGTGAATTTCGGAAGGTGTGAATTCTCGGGGGTGTGAATTCTGAGAGGTGTGAATTCTAGAAGGTGAATTCTAGGGTATGAAAAGTGATAGTGGCAAAATAGTAAAAATATCTTTAAAAATGGTCTAGATAGGATAGCACTTTAAAAAAGAGTTTGTATGGAACCCCATGCAAAATTTGGAACCGGCCAAAAATTTTCCGGAGTTTTTAAGCCCTTTTAGTTAATACGATGGACTTGAGAATATCTACAAAATTCAAACCTGGCCCGGCCTAGCCTGATAAAATAATGAAAATGATATGTTGCACTCCATCCATGCCAATTTAATAGCTATGTAGTTGCGGTCAATTATTAACCATGGACCTGAGGAGACTTTTAATTGGCCAGTTGTGATAAACACGTGTAATGACCCGTCCCAGCTATCTTGTTAACCATTCGCCTAATCACACGATTCAAAAGATTAACCTCAAATTATTCAGTAGCTGGTCGAAATCACTTATAAACCAATTCACTTTCAATTTACCTACCGATGTACTGTGTATGGTAAGATAGGAAAGATACAACTGGTGCATGGTAAAAAAAAACTCAAGAGAGAAGATACAACTGGTCCAAATACATGTCATGTACTGTGTGTTTTTTTTTTTTTTGATCGGCAAAAAAGTTTTATTGAGAAATCTTGACAAATGGTACATCAAGATGGAGGAGGGGGAAGGGAATCCAACTAAGGGTTGAATGAGATAAAATAAAATGTTTGGGCAAAGCCTAAACACACCCAAACGGGTTAGGCCCCAAAACAAAACCCTAAAAGCATATGAGCCTGACCCACACCTCGAAGGGCTCAGTGATGAGCACCCATTGTTGCAGATTTTCGTGCGACTAGTCCCGCTTTAAGTTGTTTTATCTTACGTTTATTTAGCTTTCATAGCGATATTGCAGTAAGGTATCTTTTTAGTGTTTTCAGGTAAAACGTGCAAATAAGGCGCATTTCAGCGCCATGGATGGCACAAGTGCTTCCAAGTACCCGAAGAACCTGTCGGCCCCTCAAAATCTGTCTAAGTATGAAAAAATGACTTTCTGAAAAAGTTTCGATTTTCGAGATAAAAAATGGCGGTAATTGATCCTTAAATTTTTCGATTCTAAGAGTAACTACAAAGTTACAAGGTTTAATTTGAAGAGCATGGTCATGTTTTGAGCCATTTTCTCCTGTGAAAAATGTGCAGATTTCTGTTTTGTACTAAAAGTGGGGGTTGACATTTTGATTTAAATTGAATCTTGAAATTCTGGTAATGCCATTGTTTCCAAATGGGGGGTACTTTCTTATTTTCATTAAATAAATTAAAGTAAAGGAAAGGTAAAAGAAAGGTTTAAAATATAGCCTTTACTTAAGTTTAGAGAATGGAAATAAGTGTTGAGAAGCTGAATAGTTGCTGGAAACTGTTTGCTGAAGCTGAAGCCTGAGCCTGAATCCTGCAGTTTTGAAGAATGTTATCGATAACATTCCAATTGTTATCGATACCATTTGTCCCTTTTTGGTCCAGAAGTTGTCTAGAAGCAAGGGTATCGATAACGTTTGTTTGGAGTTTTCGATAACTCTGTTCTTCGTGGAAGAATTTGAAGGATGTTATCGATACCTTTGTTTATGGTATCGATAACATTGGTCTCCAGCAGATATTTTTACTGCTTTTTGAACTTTTCATTTATAGAATACTTGCCACTTTTGGTAAGTTCAGGGATACTTTTGAGGAGAGAGAAAGTCTTTGTGTATATATAGGACTCTCTCTCACAATATGTAGGTATGTAGATATTTATGTTTTAAGTCTTTTTCTTCCTAGAACTCCATTATCATGTTTTCAAGCTTTCCTAGTGTATTTCTTCAAAAACATTTCAAGGTATTAGTCGTTTATTATTTTCTCGTTTATTAATGTTGTAGCTACTAGTTGGATCTTTATATATATCAAGTTTATTTCCGTTTTTATCCGTTAAACATGTTTTCTTCCTTAAGCAAGTTTTCTAGTCTTTTCATTATGTTTGAGTAGTCTTTTAGGCTCAGCCATGGGGTGATTAACACCTCGTGACTTATGTCTATCTTGCCTTTCTCAACTTAAGACTTGAGGTATGGTTTGGAAATGTGCGTGGTTCGCCTTTTATGTAACAAAACTTGTCGATGTTAATCTTCGGTGATCATGTGCTCGCTCATATGGTTCTGTGAGCTATGTCTCGCCTCGTGTTTGCCAAAAGAACCAAAGAACTTGCTCGCTTTCCAAACTACGCTTCTAGTTCTTGACCTTGATATTTGGTTTGAATTCAAGTCTTGGCGTTGTTAATCTTCGGTGATCATGGGCTCGCTCACATGGTTCCGTGAGCAATGTCACGCCTGGTGTTTAGCTTGTTATTCAAACTCTATATCAAGTCTAACCATTTTCATAGCTAAATCTTCCGGTTGCTAGCCTATGCCGTGTGATTCAACCGTGTTTTCGTTGAGAAAGGTTGGATGGCCTAAGTTATGGGTGTTAGGAGCTTCTAGGCCTTGCCGCTTATTTATTTCTTAGTTCAAACTCATTTTCTAGTATTTTTCATAAGGGCAATTCTCACCTTTCAAAGGAAAACTAAAGTTGGCCGCCTTAACGCCTCAAACCCTTACATCTACAATCCGAATAAGCTATATTCGAGCTCCCTGTGGATCGACTTGGACTTCCTTACTATACTATGTAAATCTTTAGTTGTAGTCCGGTTAATAAATAATTGAATTTGACGGCCGTTTGGTAAACTTCAACGACTATCGAATGGCCGCAATCACTCAGCCCAAAAATTGGGCCACACCTAGCCTAGAACCAAAACTAACCCTGACAAAGTGCAACATCCACTTCCGCCGCAACAAGACAACAGCCACCGTCATCACACCACAACCTGCCACCACCCAAGCTCTTACCTTTCCATACTCACTAGCTATACCAATAACCAAAATATTAATGTCTAGATCCCCTGATGCCAATTTCCATTCTCCGTCTTTTGGCCGCCGAAACCAAACTTCAAAGTTTGAAAGCTCCAAATCACCCAAAATATGCAAGGCATTCCTCACTTGGACTAAGGAACAGCCTTCATAATAATTTAGATTTTCATCACCCCATAAACAACGAATTAGGAACAGAAAAAATTCAACCCAAAACCAGCAGAAAAATCAGCATCAGTCACATAATTTCTTAGTGAAAGAAAACTCTTAGCCCTCCGAAAGATAGGAGTTGAAAAGCGGATAGGACTGTAAGCATAGCAGCTTGAACATTAGTGAATGAATTACTCCTCTTAGCCCTCCTGATAGTGGGAAGAGGAAAGGATCTGTGACTCTGTTCTTCACTAATGCTTAGATGTTCCTCCGAAGAGGTGCAAACCTGTTTCTTTGAAGACGTGCGAATTCTTGAACTTCTCCTTCTATCATTTCCTTCACTGACATTACATCTTCCTCCTCGAAATCAATCCCCAGTGTGACACCAGCTATTATAGTGGTTCTGAGTTCATTGTCAATCATATTCTGTTCCTGCTCTTGTGTTATAGGAATGGATCTGGTTCCATGTTCACTATCTTCAATTGACAGAGACTCCTCTAGTTGTTGACTTCTAACTGTTTTCCTAATAGCACTTGGGTTCAAATCTACTAGCAAGTTAATACCTGCCATCTGAGATGGTTGTATGTCGCAATCTGATCCAATCACCACTGGGCCACTATAGAAATATTCACTTCTTTGATTCACTACTTGTTCCTCTGGGCTAAATGAATCTTGGGCTACACTGTTTTGGGCCTTATCACAAAGGTTGGCACTTACTTCTTGTTCTTCCTCTGATGGGCTTTCTGAATTAGGTATAAAAGAAACCAGTCCATGTGAGGAATTTGAATTTGAATTTTCATCATTAATATCTATACCTGCATTCTATACCTGCATTTGGGGCTAGTGGTTCAGCCGACTTTGGTATTGGAGAAATTTGGTTTTCTTTTTCTAGTTCATTAATTGCAGTAAGCACACCTTGTACACCAATTCCCATTGGATGAGGTGTAATCTCTGAGTAAATTACCTTTGGGCCCTCATTAATTACGTTATTGTCTTCCACATCATCATTTCCATCCTCACATTCTGCTGTCGTGTCTATCACTAAGTGATCACCTTTGGTTGAGTTGGCAATCTTGTTCCTGTCACTTGAATCCACATCATCATCTTCCTCACCAGAGCTTGAACCAGCAATCATGGTGTTTTTACTTGGGGGAATGAATCTAAAGGATTCTTCTTCTTCCACTCTGATCACATACTTCTCCTTTTCAATTGTCAGCTGAATTTTACCTTCAATCTTCTTGTGGTTTTCAGTGGCTATTAGAAACCTCCCTTTGACATATGATGTTTCTCTCAAAGTATTATCATCCACTTCTATAAAATGTCCCCATTTACTTTCAATTGCTCTGAAAGATGGAACGTTCCACGCATTAAGGGGCATACCATAACATGCAATCCATACAAACCTTTCATCTTTTGCTGGTTCTCCTTCCCAAGGTTTCAACTCTTCAAACCATCCCATAAACCATTTTTTTTTATTATTTCATCTCTGATTTCTTTCATAGGGAATGTTAGTATCAAGAATCTTCCACCCATAAGTTTTATCTGCATATTTTCAATATTTTCCTTCCTAAAAATTTCAACCATTTCACTGGCTGAAATTAGCCTTCTCATTTTACCAACTGCACTCCTATCCAACCATCGATTCCCGGCTGAATTTGAATGTTTTCTATATTCTCCTGTACTACTTGACCCTTTTTCCCTTTATCCTCACCTTGCTTACTCGATTCTTGTTGCCCTTTTCTCCTCCAGATCTCTTTTCCCACTAAATTCCTTTTCGGATTGTGCCTGCCATTGCTCTGAAAGTCATTTTTACCTGTAATACTCACCAATTTCTTCTGGGTTGGGATTTGAGTTTTCTGGAATGGTACTATGGCTTTCCTTTTACCTTTCCATTGAGGTCCCTTATTTCGTTGCTCCTGCCCCCTTTTAGCTTCCATTTTTCGTTGCTCTTGCCGAATGCCCATGTTCCATTCTTGATTGAATCTCGATGTATTCTGAACTTTGCCATGCAAGCTTCCCCTGTTCCTTTCTTGATTGATTTCCACCCCACTATGAAACTGGTCGTGCAAGCTATCCGTTCTTCGTAAGAATCGCGCCATCTTGACAACCACTTTCCGATTCCAAACCCAAGCTCCATTTGTAATTGATGCAGCTTGTTCAGCGCCCTCATAGTATTCAAACCTTACGAAACTGAAGCGTTCACCTGTGATTTTGCTCTTCTTGTTCGGTATGAATATATCTCTGATCTTTCCATGCTTTGAGAATAGATTATATAGCCAAACTTTTCGGATTTGATCTGGAAGATTGTCTACAAAAAGAGTTGAATTTCTTTGGGTTTCACTCTCTCTCCACTCTCCACTCTCTCTCCTCATTTTTTACTGTGTGTTGTCTTGTAGTAGTAGTAGCTTCTTCTTCTTTTTTATTATTGAACGCCATTGTCTTGTACAAGTTGTGCACTTCCTTTTCTCTTTCTTCCTTTATTACTGTTGTATACTACTTTTTCCTCTCTTTTTTTCATCGGGTAATTACCCTGTCACATTTTCCTCCGGCCATCTATTCCTCCTATGAGCCACCCCTCCGGTAACACACACACGCACACTCACACACACACACTCTCTCTCTCTCTCTGCTTCCTCTGTTCTTCCTCTGTTTTAGCATCAATGAACAAGAAAAGAAGGAAAATGTGTGGAGGTTGAATGGCAGCCATGGCCGCCGTCCCACTTCTCTTCCCTCTATCTCTTCTCCTCTGCTCCCCTTTCTCCCCTCATTTTGTACCTCGTCTTCCTCGGTAGAATTCAACGGCGCCATATCGAGAATTTTCGATTCCATCATTTTCATCTATTGTAGGAGTAATAAGTTGATGCTTTCACCGTACCACAACCATGCCCCCCTCGATCCTCATCTGTTTCAGAGAGAGAAAGAGAGGGGCAAGAGAGAGAGAATGATAGAGAGGGAGAAGGAGAGGTGCGTGCTCTCGAGAGAAGAGAGACAGGGCATTTTGGTCAATAGATGGACCTTAATCTAAAACTAATTTATTAATGGACTCTACGACTTGCGTCCATTTAGCCTGGGCTAAGTGTTATATTGGGGCCCAATTTCTGTTTTATTATTACGAAGAGAATAATTGTACCAACTACTTCGATTGGATCACTTATTTTTTCCTTTTTGCTTCTCAGGGGGTATGCCCCGGTGATATTGTGCCTTGTTTGGTTTGTTCATTTAACTTACCAAAAAGGGGAAAAAAAAAAGAAAAAAAGTTCTCTGGATGTGTTAATTTCAAATAGCCCATACCATATCGCAACCCATGGGTTGGCGACGTTTTTCTTCATCTCATTGCCTTAAGAGATCAAATTGGCCGAGGGTTTGAAAGCAAAAATGTTGTCCAAGTTTCAAGGAAATTAAAAGGGTTTTGTTGCTTCGCCTGTCTTGTTGTAGCATCACCCTAATAGGGTTTTGTTTAATAGGGACAATACGAAGGAAGATGGCAGAAATGAATACTAGGTCTAGGATTCCTTCCAAACAGAGAAATGGGCTCAAACCCGCCGGGAAAGTCAAACTATTTTTTATAGATTACACATAAGCCCTAAAGTAGGTAGGCCTGAAAGCCAAATTCGGCAACTTGTTAGAAGTAGGTTTTGGCTTGCGGCCTCTTTCTATGTTATCTGTAAAGCCCTAAGCTGCTTACGCCCTCTTTATGGCAAGAGGCCTTCTCAATAAGCCACCAGAGCCGCAATGGGCTATCTAAATTGATTCGTATTTGTCGATAAGCTCCAATTGACAAATGCGTAAATATTCACATTTAGCGCCTCCTAATTTGTCGTTGGTAAGTCTTTTTATTTTATTACTTGGTGTTTTAATGCTTAATTTTTGTGTTGTAGGTATTTGGAAAATTTGATAAAAGAATATGCAAAATGGAAATATAAACGGTGTTTGATACTCGGCCGTTTGGATCAATCAAGTGGAATTGCTGTACGGAGTAACGATTCACTAGTCAAATTGGTCGTGGGATTAGATCTTCACTGAAGGAAAATATAATAAACGGGACAAATTTGAACTTGGGCCCAAGCTGTTATTGGAAAGCAAGAGAGCACAGAATTTCAGTCCTGATATGGTTGGAGATTTGGTCAAGGTGTATAAGAGCCAAATTGAAGATAGTTAGATATTGAGTTGATTAGAATTTCTAAACCTAGGCTTAAGTTACATAGGTTAATAAGGAAATCAAGCGGGCTGCGGCATATATTTTTATTTTCCACAATAGATTTTAGAGGGGACAGCATTTATAAAAAGGGGCTGATTCCCACGGACGGACAGGAACGAAAAAACAAGGAGGCGAGGGTTTTTCTTTCTACAGGAAGCACATCTTTTTCTCACGCATAAATGGAGAATGGGGCTGTCAATTCTTTGTTCGGATACAGTTTAGTTTCTTCCAAGTTCTTTTTACCTTCAAGTTTTGAAGTTTTGTTTAATTACTCGCACTTCGATAACTTATTTTAATTTTTGTTCTTAATAAAAGTTATTCGCTGATATTTAATTAGTTGATATTTATTGTTTATTTTTCATCTCGAGTAATAGAAATATGTTTCAAATTAGGATTTCTTTCGTTTCTTACTTAATGATGAGTAAGTAGTCGTATAGGTAGGGTTAGGGCGATTAGCACGCCTTGACCAGTTCGGATACTGCTCCTATTTTCAAACAATGGAAAAAGACAATTTTAGATTGGTAAAATACTTCCCGTAGACGAACCTGGGCATCGTCGGAGTCCATGTGAATGGGAGAATGGGGGTCCAAAACTCATTCTTCACTGCGCATGGATAAACGGCGACTATAAGGGTTCGCATCTTGTAGGTTATCTTTTTCATATTAGTCTTAAATCAAACGTTTTAAGGAACACCGATTGGAGCAGATGAGTCCGGGCCGGTTGCAAGTTCTCTACGACCGTATCTTCCTTTTAATTATTTGAAAAAAACCAAACAATTTCTAGTTTCAGTTAATCTCAGCGTGTCAAACTACAAGTGGTGGCTACCTAAGAGTCAGTTTAATCAGTAACAACCCGAGTTTTTAGTCAGTACACATCACTGTCTCTGTGGATTTGACTCCGGTCTTACCGGATATTGTGTTACGTCAGTCTCAGCCATGCTTTTGGGGCAACCCATTAATTTAGAACTAGGATTCCATCAAGCAACATCAGAGCAAGCCGCCATCAAACTTGCTGTCATTAGTTTCATGTAGCTACTAGCTACCCCTTGTTCTTGCTGTCATTAAACATGATCTGAGTACTAAGGGATCGATTTCGCTGTATTGAATAATCATTTTTCGTGTCGCTAAAAAATACTCCCTCCGTCCCATTTTTATTGTCCATTTTCGTTTTTCGTGTCGTTCTTTCAACGCTTATATCTCCCAATCTACAATGTTTTTCATAATTTTGAAAATTTTGTATTATAGATTTAATCGAGAACTATCAAACAAGATCCATATTGCATATTTTTGGAGATTCATATTGGAAGATATAAGCGTTGAAAGAACGGCACGAAAAACAAAAATGGACTATAAAAATGGGACGGAGGGAGTAGTTGATTTTAGACTGTAGTTTTGTTCTCCAAGTTCTAGTTAGTTTGCATTAGTCAGATTTTATCAATAATGTTTTTGGAGGGAGTTTACAACCTACACTACTAGAAAAATGAAAATATGTGACAAAATGCTGGTGAGGAAAGTTGATTTCGTCTCTAAATATGCCTATTTTGTGAGAAAAATATTTTTTTGTCACAAATTAAGGTGGTGGACAAATTTAAGGTGAGGAAATTTTATTTTATCGCCCAAAATATCTAATCAGTGACGGAAAAAAAAATCTTCAGCAAAAGGATGGACAAAAGATATAAGGTGACAAAAAAATAAATTTTGTGGCTAATCTGTTCCGTTTCCTCCATACGTTGCACATATACTTGCAACAATTACGTGATGAAATAGTTCCTCACAAAAGGAAAGAATTTGGGTGAGGAAGTTTTTTCGTCGTTCGTTAAAGAGGAGATTTTTTTGGGCTGGTTTTAGCGGGCGGGGAAATTATTTGGTGTTCTTCCCAAAGCTGAGCTCCTTGGCCTCTATCTCTCTCTCACACCACTCCATCTCTCTCACACCGCTCCGCCCTCCATCTCAGCGCTCCTCTCGATCTAGGGTTCTCGTTGACTGTTCGCCTCCACCCAATCTGCGGCTCCATCCTCTTGGTATGTTCCCCCCCCCCCCCCCCCCTCGCTCTCTCTCTCTCTCTCTCAAAGAAAAAGGTTTTGTATCTAGGTTGACTGATTTTGTTAGGGCTTTTGTTTTGGTAAGATTTTGTATCTAGAGCAACTAATTTTTTTAAGGATTGTGTTTGCTTAATGTTGATAGATTGATTCCTTAGGTTAATGCTGAAATTCAAACTGGTAAATTCTCAACTTAGCCGTATCTTACTAGAAAAAAGTTTCTGGTTATACTTTTAGGCTTTGTTTCTTTTGACTTTGTTGAGAGATTGATCAGTTATTTAAAGGAGATGATGAGATTGATTTCGTTTGGCTAAATGCAGTTATTCTTGCTCACCAACTTGAAACTGACTATCTAACATTCTCAAGTTATTTTATTCTCGAGAGGTAGGTTCTTTAAGATATATGTAGCATGTGTGGTTTTTTGGAACTTGTGGTTGGAAAACATGGTGGATAAATTTGAAGATTTAGGGTGTTATGGATATAATAGTACTGTCTTCATTGATGCTTTGTGGTTTATCATTAATAACCTTCTATGGGATATTTCTACTTAAGGCATCACCTAAAGTTTTGGCTTTGTTTTCTTGGATTCCTTCATGTTCACTGCAGAAGCAACTCAAAGGGAAGTTTTGGGCATAATGTTGACACAGAGAGCACTAAATTCTCTTGCTAAGTACAACTTTGAGCCAAGATCATATGAAACAGAGGTTAAGCGTGGAGACTGACAATTGAGATGCCACTCATCCAATATTAGTGGGTATAAACTTCATTTTTGCTACATGTTTTTTTTGTTATCCATCATTCTTTGTGTATTTGTTATCTATCATTCTTTTTGTATCAAAAGATGACTAGTTTGGGCATAACTTCATTGAACTTATTAACCACTAAGGGTGGGCTTCGTTCGGACATATGGATGAGGGTTTAGATGGTTAATTGACTTGATGTAAATTGACTTGATGTACATCAATGAACTCATTCTTTATAAGTTAGTTCTTAGTACGTACATTGAACACTTTACATTAACAAAAATATCGTATTTGACATGGCAGTTGGCAACAAAGGAAAGAGAGGCCTCCGCCCTTGTGAGCAGTAGGGTTAGTAGGGTTAGTTGCCTGCAGTTGGGTTAGTTCACTATGGAAATTTTGAAGCTAGTAGGGTTAGTTGCCTGCAGTTGTCTCACAACGCCTCCGCCCTTGTGAGCAGTTATGGCTCATAACAAGAGAGGCAGGACTTTTAATTTGCATTGGATTGAGACATTTGGTTGCTTGTTTTTTGGTTGGTACCTTGCCAACCAAGGTTTTTATTTCTCTTTGTGGGGTCAAGTGTAGCACTGTAGCATATGATTCTCGAAGCAAAAGGTGCCAAAATAGTTGAAATGTAGTCTCATCGTTGTGATGCTTTGTGCGCCTATCATTTTAATTGTTGTACCGTTTCTCGATTAATAAAAATTTCTTTTGTTAATAAAAAAATTAATTAGATTCTTTATTGCTGTTAGAAAAAAAAAGGAGTGCACTCATGATGCCGCTAGGCCAAAGATCTCACAGAAAAGTGATATTCGAATTTATATAATTTTATTGAAATGTACGGACATGTTATTTAGAAAGAAAATTCAAATACCAATAATATATATTCGAACACCCTTTTTTATGCACAAATAAATGGCTAAACAAGTGTTTGAGCGCTTTTCTGAACAAACATACTCGGTGGAGACCACATAACAGTGAAAGACAATTGTATTGATTGATGGAGATAAGACATTGCATACAATAAATACAAAGGATCCGTAACCTCGTTTTAAGAAGAACAAAAACATGCATTGTATTGATTAATGGAAATAATGAATTGCATACAATAAATACAGAGGATCCATAACCTTGCTTTATGAAGAACAAAAACATGCATTGTATTGATTGATGGAAATAATACATTGCATACGATAAATACAGAGGATCCGTAACCTCGCTTTAAGAAAAACAAAAACATATTTTATTGATTGATGGAAATAATACATTGCATATGATAAATACAGAGAATCCCAAACCTAGCTTTAAGAAGAACAAAAACATGCATTCCGCTGAAGACTCTTTTATTTCTTTTTATTTCTTTAAGCAATGGAAAGCATACATAAGATTACTTGATCTTTGGGCTCAATCTTTGAGAGAGAGATTTCAAGTTGGCACAGAATCAACAAGTACTAAGGTCATAAATCCCTTGAGCTTGGTTCTAGAATAGGTGTAATTATCTCCACCGTTGTATAAAACATAAATAATTCGTGCAAGGTTGAGAGGTAGCTGGAGGAGAGGCATCGGGACGGGGGTTGGGTGGAGGCACTCTGAGTTCATGTCCTTCCATGCATTTGTAACTCGTTTCTGGAATTCAACAATAGCCTCTTCTTCTGTTGCACCGTATTGTTTCATGTAGCATTCAATTGAAGAGGCTAGGTGACCTCTTTCTTGCTCATGCTATAATTGCACCACCACAAATGTCAGAATAGAAAAGAGGTAGTAGTAATTTGTTATGTTTTTGTGTCCTAATTCATTAATTGATAGCATTTAACATGCATGGCTGGAATCTCAAATCTCGAGACATGATCAGGTGTCATCAAAATTCATTAGGCAAGCACTTATGTACGTTTGGATACCAAGGATCGAATGTCATAGATTCGCAACCTGTTTCCGAAATGTTACAATGTAAATTATGTAATACCCCATGTTTGGGGCCGGGGAGTAGTCATGAGTAATGTGATACCACATCCCACAATGGAAGTGTATATGTATGGGTGATCTTGAACATATAACAAATCATGTAAGATACCAACTACTACTGCCTCAGATTTAAGCATTTTGGGCCATGTGGTCGTGTGGCTTGTTGATCAAAATTAAAATACTAAGCAAGTGGTGGATAATGATATTTGTTCCTTGGACTCGTATATCTTACCTTGTGGCCAGCCATGTCATCCATGAGCCTGCAAACCACTGATGAAGCAAGAACAATCAAAGGATAACTAGACACCCAATCAAAGGCCTCTTTGGTTGCCAACTCTCCCATTCCAATTAAGGACATGGTTGAAACAGATTGGTAGCCACAACTCAATAGTGCAATTGCCATATGCTCGTCCATACTTGGAACATAGCCCTCGTGATACCATTTGGCTTCAGTCAAGTACGCTCCAACCAAATCTTTCAACTGGAATTTTCAGGACAATGAGTTAGTATTGGGTGGAATTTCAATATTATTACTAATAAAAAAAAAGTAAGTTTGTTCGAGGCTAACTCCGGATTTTGTGTATTCGACCCCATAAGATCTTCCTTCCTTGGCCATTTCATCATCAATAATGTTGTAAGTATCCAAAATTTGTTGATAAACAATTTTCATATAGTCCGGAAGTTGATCCAAGGCACTGATCCCTTCCCACCTGAAAATCAAATAAGTTTCAGGAATTGACTAAGTGGTACTACAGCGATAGGTATGGGAATCAAATTTAGATAACTTTACCTTCTACTTTTAGATTCTGAAATTAATATATACTCTAGCATAAGAATGAAATCAACCTTTTTAGTCGCAACAAATGAAAACTACTATATATATTTACTACAAAAGAATGAAATCAACTTTTTAGTCGCTTATAATTTGAATTCTAGACCGAAAAGCTCGTCAAACTCAGTAGACCCAAAAGTACCTCAAACTCAGTTTTTCTACAATTAGAGATTTTATTGTTTTTCAGCTTTTTAAAATCTCTACAAAGTAAAGGTCTGTTGATAACATTTTTTGACAACCTCTACCGAATTCTAAAATCACGAAAACTAATCCTCGAATTTTTTGTACACATGCACATCCATGCATGCTCTTAGACATATCCTCGATATATGACCCTTCAAAAATCAAACAGTTCCTTACATTACATGTCTTGACCATTTAAGGAAGTTTCTATTTTCCCTTTTTCTTTTGCCAAAAAATTTTTGCTCTCCGATTTGTATATAAATATATACTTGATAAAGTTTATAGAGTTGTATTGTGTAATTTGAAATACTAAACAGATACATAATATTTTACTGCATTTATAAGAAAGAGGATCCATTTTTAGCGCTAGCTGAAATATTCCATCACAAATTCATGATTCAAATCTTGTACTCCTATCGAAGATATTTCGCGAGAAGTTGATCAAATAAGGCTTTGTGATTTTTATGTGTTTGTAGATGGGTGAATGCAGTTGCAAGCACTCTGGCAATTTCGGATTTGCGAGGTTCTAGTATTCATACTTAGGAAGCTTTACTTCTTGATTGGTTATTAGATCCTATGTGAAACAATAATTGACTTTAACCTTTGAAAAAAAAAAATTTACAACAGGTCAAATCGAAATCAAGATCACAGGGGGTTGGGGGGATAGAATTTAACCTCTGAATTGCATCAGTGAAGAGCAGAAGTTCTTCGATGGTAGCATTGCTAGCATCATAAATGTCATCAATAAGGGAAATCAGGGAAAGCACTTTGGTTAGAATCCTTATAGCAAGAATATATTGGGGCTCATAGGACACTCCCAATATCCAAAAGTAAATCTCCACCACTCTGTCTCTTGCAAAAGGTAGTTTCTCTGGAACGTCCAAATCTTTCCACCACCTATAAACCAAAAATAATACCACCAAAAATATAAGATCCAACGTATTAATGACTTGTTTTGGATGTCTATGAAACAATTTCTTTTGACTTTACTAGTATTTTTCTTCTTCTTCTCCATTTAGGCAATTTTTCATTTTCTATTCATCTCAACTAGAGGACGGAATGGATTTTATGTAAACTACAAGCTAGTTTCAGCTCTATCTCAGAAAATCCACACTCTTTTTTCGGGTTCAATGTTCTTTTTGAAAAGGAACCGTTTTATGAATTTCCTTATGAAGATGAACCGACAATGTAGTATTTTGTCTAAAAGCCAAAAAGAAGAGTTTTTAGAGAGGCTTATTATATAAACAAGTTGTACTATACCACCTTGTAATTTCGCTTAACTCCCTCTGGTACAATTTCTGTAATAAGTTGAAATCCAATTTCGCAAAATCCAATAGAACTTTATCGTGGGAATCATCTTTTTGATAGAAGGAAATGTAAAGCCTTGACTCGAGCCTTTTCAAGCCCTTGTGGATGGGCTGAGATAGAGCATGAACTACTTGTGCTGCGATTGGATTGTTGCTCAAGTTTGGCAGTGCAGAATTGAGGTGAGTGGTAGTAAATTCTATTGCTTCATCTAGTATATCTTCTTGATGTACGCTAAGAAATGTAGCTTCGTACAAACTCAATAATCCTCTCACATCACCAATCAACGATTCCTTAAATGTCCCTTCATTGTCCTTAAATTTGTTGAATACATCTACGTAAACCATTCAGGAACATGATCAATTGGAAAACAATATGTTAGAAATATGAATTGTAACAAAATTATAAGCAATTGTAACAAAATCAGTAGTTGCGGCTTCAGAAACTTTGATGAAAGTGGTCATAAAGGCAATTATTTTTTTCCAAACTGAAGAGGACAATAGAACAGTATACCCTCGCCTCTCAATCTATTCTAGTGGATGTTATAACAGATTATTATGTCCTATACGATTATTATGTGCTATGCGACTATCAGTATTTAGTACTAGTAATCAAAAAGAGCTTTAATAAAATCTTCCTTTTTGCAGAGAAAAAAAAATCATTATGCAAACAGTCTATGTAACAAATAATAATATGTTTTCCCATTTCCATAAAAAGAAAGAATTTTGGATATGCTTTCCCAGATTGTATGATTTTCAAGCTCTCTTAAATTTGATCGTCATGTATACGCTCGTTTTCTTCTTGTTCTGTGACCTACTTTTTAATACACCTTTCTAGATATAAAAAGTAATTATGTCAATGAACAGAGACAAAGCTCCTGCGGAAAAGTGTGTAGGGAATAAAAAGGGACTATATATGAGAATCTGTTTCCTTAATTAATGATAATGAAATTTATTTGTTTCTCTTCTTGTTTCTTATTATCAAAACTGAGGCTAAAAGGTAGGTTGAGTTCTAGCGATGACACACTAAAATAGTATATGTATGCATTCTCTAAAGCTCTCCCGTTACCGATAAAAAAAAAAACTTTTCTTAACCGTACATGAGACAAAGGTTACTTATCACAAGAGACGGGATATCCTTGTTATCTAAGTAATCGAAATGAGAGAGCAGAAATGTAAAGATCCTCATCATTGTTGACATTTTTGTGACCACTTTGATGATAGATTTCATATATCTGATGTAACCCTTGGTCAATCTCTGTTTGAAATGGTAGGCCACGCCTAGGCGCTGAATTGCATCAATAAGGTCTAGCTGTTGTGAATATTCACCCTGTGCTTCCACTAGCTGCTTTCTCACATTTTCTTTAAGCTGTTGATGATTTTGCTTCATGTTGATATCCACTTCCTGCCAAAAAACAAAATAAATATAACCATGTATATATTAACATTATTACGTGGACTAGAACAGTAGAATTGTAGGTTTAACAGTTGTGTAATTGCACTTAAGTGCAGTGAGATTGTCGATGGGTTGGAATTGTATTTGATTCTTCTAACAAGAAAAGTACTTACTTTGTTACTTATCTTCAGCATCTAACACGAGAAATGTTTACTTTTTTTCATTACATTTTTTTTTTTTTGCATATTAATTACTTTTTTATTACTTGAAGAAAGTACATTCTGATCTAGGATTGGTGTGATCAGAACCGAAATTAAAACGAAAACTACAAGACCTAGAATACTTGCTTTTCCAAGCTTGGTTTTAAAATTGAGTGCGATCAAAACAATTTTCGTAACTAGGCGAGCCTATCGTACACGAATTTTAATCCAATTGAGCTTGAATAGAGGTGTCTTTCTCATATATTACGCATCTACCATGTTAAGCTTTTCTAGTTTTGTCAATTTTGATAGGGTAGTGATTTTCCCTTTTTTATAGCCACGCTCTCTTTTTTGTATTTTTTGTGATATGAGTTTACAAAGAAGTCCTAACTTATTGGTCCATTTGAAATACTCAAATAACAAAACTCTGTAGTACTATTACCTTTCCACCGTTCTCTATTTTGCCATTGAACTATTGAAGTAACAAACCAAATTTGAATTAAAATTTACTGATCCTCGCAAACGGGTAGGCTCTAATTCTCTTTTGCATTAGAATTCCACGCTAAATATCAGATTTCTTGTTTTGAACCTTCTTTTGGAAAAGTAGACTTAATTTACACTATTTAGAAGGCTGGAATGATGTAGAGAGTATATAGTATTGTGTGATTTTCATTTAAATCTGATCGAAAAATGATATTCATTTAAAGAAAAATAATACAAATAATTTTACCATGTCAGCAGAAGTGTAAACAAGGAAATGATCTCCCCAAACACTAGGTTGAAAAACTGATTGAGGGCGACGTTGCGTGACCTGATCAACGGGTGCCTTACTTGAGGTTAATGAAGCAGTTGGGATAGAATGGAATTCCATTTTTCTGTGTTGGGTGGCTGTGAAATGGGAAGGAATAAGAGATCGAGGAATGGACCAGAAAATGGGAATTGGAAGGAATAAGAGAAGAGGAATGAACCGAAAAGAACAGTCTCTAATCCTTTACACCCTCTGAGTAATGATGTAGAATAAAGAGCAACAATGCTTGCTGTTTATAGACCACCTGAATCTGTTGGGAATATTGCAAACTCTCAGGAGGCATTCTTGCAAAACAGCTTTGCTATCCGCAGAGACGATTTGCAGAGAATCACGCAGAGAAAAACGCGTTTGGCTCCATTTCAGGTCCCGAAAAAATCTAGAAAAATATCCATAAATTTTTGAATATTATTTTATGGGACCTTGTAAAAAATCAGCTCCAGTGGATATCGATAAGTATTACTTTTGGATTCGTAAGGGCAAAACTGCTCAATTCGCCTCTACGAATCCAAAAGTAATACTTATCGATATTCACTAGAGCTTATTTTTTATAGGGCCCCATAAAATAATATTTAAAAATTTATGGATATTTTTCTAGATTTTTTCTGGATCCAAAATGGAGCCAAACACATTTTTCTCAAATTGTCTACTGTTAGAATTTTTGTTTTTCTAATGTCCTTTTCCACCGTTCTCTTTCAAACTTGGAGTACTATAGTTTGGGAACTTTTTCCCGTTCGGGGTACTATAGTTTGCGGAATTGTCCAATATAACTTACTGTTTCCACGTTTCCCACATTTCTCTCTCATTTTCTTTTTACTAGTAGATGTGCACGTGCTTTGCACGTGGAATTCTTCCAATTAAAAGAAAATCTACTTTGAAACAAAAAGGACGATTTGATCTTCATTGGTGTTATAGACGTCCACTTAGATGTAGTGATGTAACTGTATATACATTCTTTTAATAGGGTTAACTTATGAGTTTGAGTGACCCAACTAATTGGGACTTTAGCTCAATTACATATTGTATTATTTTTCACATAATAGGATTCAAATCTTCATATGAGTTTTTGGATGGATGTACCATATTGATCATGACCATCTTTTAAAATTTTGAGGATAAAGTGCAAGATTAAGAACATATTTTAAAACATGTTGCAAATAAAACACTCAATATCTTCTGTTTGACACGCCAGAAAATTAAAACAGAAAAGAAACACATAAAGAACAAACTTAGCTAGGGAATGATCCCTGACAACTGCTACTTCTGAACGTCTGCGCTAACTTGTCTAGAACCACGGTCGGGGAAGAGTTGTCACCATCACCAGCCAAGTCTCCAGCCTGATTACCATTTTAGCAAAACATTGAACTACTCAATTTCCTTCTCCAAGAGTAATGGGAAATTTCTGGAGGTCCTTCATTGATGAGAGTCACCGCCATTTGAGAATCTGATTCTTGATCAACAGCATGCATTTCATGTCCAAATCCCCAAAAGTTCTGCTTCTAGACTGGTACAATCTTCGAGAAGCTCATAAAATTTCAACACCCATAGACCTCATTCCTCTCGGATTACCCCTTCGAAACCGGCTACTTGGCTTGAGCTTCCTTGAGCTCTGCCATCATTGTTCATTTTCATCTTCATCTTACCACAACCTAGAAAAGTCCAACTAATCAATTTCGTGCAAGGGAAATCATACATCAGATTTAGAGGATTCAGAAATTTTTGATGTGTGATTCTGGATATTCATAGCGGTCATGGAAATTGGGAGGTCAATGTTCTAAAAAACTTTTAAGACTTCTGCTAATCCAAAAGAACCATAAAAAACCAAAAAACCTAACATTCCAGGGACATCCAACATGGTCCATAACTTATATTTTACATCTTTAGTAATCCAATCGAAACAATGAAAATCATCCTCATCCAATACCTAAAGATTAGGAAAATGCACCCATATCTCAAGACTATGTGAACTAACAAACAAATGATCAAGATCCTCAACCTCCATATTGCATAAATCCTATAGGACAAGCACTATTATGACACATGACGATGTTAATAACTTAAAGTGGGGGCAAATCAATAAAAAAAATTTATAGTTTGTACGGGAGATGAGCTTCCAAAGCCAGCTACATGTCAGAGGATCTTGGTCATTAGAGGTGATCGGATTGTTGGCTGAATTGAGGTTGAATTGTCCATTCCCATTATCAACCTGGCAAGGATCATCATGTTGTTGAGAAAATTGAGGTAAAAGAACATTAGTAACAAGGTCCAGATCCGCCGGGTGAAGAATACATTCAAAGCCACATCCTAGACCTTCTCAGTAGTAATGTACATACCGAGTCTATCAATATTCCTACGAAGCTCCGTACAAGCATCCTCTAAAGATTTCTCACCACACCAGCAACCTAGCAACCTTGCCACATGTGGGTATCTTCCCTAAATCCAACAACCCATTTAATACCCTCAATGAGAATATCACTTGTGAGGATAATGATGTTCCACACATGAGATGCTTTCTTATTCAAAGTCACTTGGAAAAGAGCGGATACTCAAATGTTTCTTCCAAATAAGTTGGATCCACAGAGTTTATTTTCCTCATTATCAATCCTCCAACCGAGTTTATACAAAAAAGCAAGGTTAGCTTTGGTAAATCCAAGCCAACCAACATTTTAAGGTTTGCAAACAGTCTCTCATTCAACCAGGTGGACTTTATTCTTATCATTGGTGTCTCGACAACCAAAATTTTTAATAAGCTTATCAATTTTGTCCCAAACAGGAATACAAAGAGCTGTCCAGAGCTAGCCTTGAAGCCAGATAACTTTTCCTGCATCTTTACCAATATTAATTGATAGTGCTTATTAGAAACTCTTTCATGCAACAGAGGGACACCAAGATAAACTCCTAGGTCAGAGGTGAGAGGGATGCTACATTTTCTGCTTAAAGCCTTAGCTTCTCTCCTATTAACATTGGGAGAAATAAACATTTTAGAATTATGGTAATTAATGATTAGACCAGAAGCTTCCAACAAGGTTACAAGGTTTCAAGTACAGAATCAAGGCTTCTATCATCAACTATAGCAAAAAATAACGCATTATCAGCAAGAGAAAATCTTTATCAACAGAGGCTCCATAAATAAAGTTTACGGAGGCCAATCTCGTGCGTCCAAAAGTGTTTTGGACAATCCAAATTAAAGACAAGCTATTAAAGGGTCAGAGATATTTATTATCAGTCAAAGTTGTAAAACATATCTCAACTATTGATTGTCGAAAGAGACTGGTGAGATTGCATGCCTCCGTGAATGAGCTAGTTATTCACAGCTCCTGTGTGAATAAGTTTCTCTCTATCAGCAAAACACAAATGGCTAACACTCCACTACTCCAGTATCAATACAGTAGTAAAGAACCATTATTTAATGGCTATAGTATTGGTAATTGCAAATCAACATATGCATGACTCTGGAGAAAAATAGTGATTCCCACATTGAAGTTAATTTCACAATTGGGATTTATACCTCCCTTACCCTATTTCCTGTCACCAGTTTGAAGAGAAGAAAACATCAGTCAAGGCTAAACAAGACATTTTCGTAGGTAATACACTATTAAGACAATCTCAAAGAGCATGATGGTTATTTCATTTCCACCCAGCATAGCTCTCCAAAATGCCTTACAAAGCTGAGGTTGTTAACCCAGATATGACCAGATTTACTGATGTGAAAGTCATGTTTTTCGGTAAGCATGAAGTCCAGACTTTTTCTGGCTCGAAATATCAAGAGAAAAAGAAAGAAAAATGCAAACACGACCTAATAGATAAGTTCCGTAATACTTTTCAGATGATAATGATCCACCGACCCAACGAAGTCCACAAGGCTTAAACAACACCACATACTTGAACTAAAAATCACGCAGTAATCGACAAATATGTTCAAATACGAAATGATCAAAACAATTTTGGTCAAAGAAGAAGAAGTCTGAAGTTTTATGTTCTCCATGAAAAAATACGACAAGAATACATGAAGTTCCAACACAAAATATACAACCAAAATCCAAATCTGTGTCCAACTTTGAAAGAATCAATATGTCAAACACCTTACTTGCAACAATATGTCCACGAATCAGACAGGTGCATTTGCATAAGAGTTTTGCGTGCCAATATTTTAGAACAATGATATATTCATACGATGGAGTAGCTATTTTTTCCCTCTTCGGAACATTTTGTCAAACATGTTTCAAGCACCTATCATGTGTTGATCTCAATAGTCCAAATCAAATCTCTTTGTAACCGACTAGAGTAAATGAATACAAATATTTCAAATGCTATTTACGTTTCTTGTGTTTGTTGGAAACAAATTAAGGATATAAGTTTTATGAAAATTCGTTACTGTACCTCAATGATTAACAACTTTAAATTACCTCGACAATGTTTGTTGGTAGTGTGGTTGTGGAACTTCTATGGGCACTGTGGACTCCTTGTTAAAGGATCCAACTCCAAACCAATTGGCAAAGAATGGAGAGGCTGCCCAGGCTTATATACTAATTTTGGAGGAGATAATTAATCAATGTGGGACAAATCCCAACACTCTCCCGCACGTACGACTCCTGACTCGCACGTGGAGAGGTAAGCAAAGGATCCGGAATACACGGATCACAATGAAATAAAGTGCAACTATGGCACAAATAAAGGGGAAAAGCCTCCGAAAGCCTAGCTTTGATACCATGTTAAAGCATCCAACTCCAAACCAATTGGCAAAGAGTGGAGAGGCTGCCCAGGCTTATATACTAGTTTTGGAGGAGATAATTAATTAATGTGGGACAAATCCCAACACTCCTCGATGGCTATGCGTGTTGACAAAGTAGGAATTTTGGAATCAGAGGTCAAAGACAATTTGTTAGGCAAGTTCTGGATGCCGAGCCTTGAAATTTCCAGCAAAAATCGAATCATATTTTGCGCTCCTCTTATGAAACGTGGTTTTGAAATTTTGGTTTGTTTGTGTATGGGATGGGGAAGGGGGGCATCCTTTTTTGGGAGGCCATTGTTTTGTATCGTTTTCGTTGGAATGTTGCATTGTGTCAAACGTTGCATTGTGTCAAATGTTCCTGCACACACTTCTTATCGTTGAAACGTTGCATTGTGTCAAACGTTCCTGCACACTCTTCTTAACATCTCATCTTGTAGAAATCTAAGAAACCAAAACAAATAAGCAGCTTCCTATACCACTAATTTAGGTAGTTTTTTTTTATATCCGCATTTAGATAGTTTCCAAACGTAAAATTACGGGTTTTTTAAAATGATCATTTCCACCACAGAAAGCTGTTAAGCATTCATCACCCACAGAGCATTTCTCTTGAATCCCAGCCGAAGGTAGGCAAAAATTCACCTTGCTTTTATTTTAGCATCCCAACTTTCCCTATTATTGGTGTGGTAAAATTTATCACCGGCGGTTGTTTCACCCACAAAAATGCAGATTACAAGAGAAGATAATATGCAGATTACAAGAGACGATATTTGTGTAGAAATTGTCACCAAACCATCTATATGCCAGGACCCAAAGGCACATTTTGTCAGACAGTTTTGTGCGAAAGTATGGTGTACAAAGTTATTTGCGTTGAAATTGTCACCAAACCATCTATATGCCAGAAGGACTCGAAGGCACATTTTGTCAAACAGTTTGCGCGTGAAAGTATGGTCTGCAGAGTTGTCAAAATTGTTGGTCAGTCAGTGACTATGGAAGGGGGAAAGTGTTTGCGGAAGGGAAGGTGGAAAGTTGAATAGATGCTTTACCTTTCTGTTAGAATGCGCTTGTGTTGAGTCCGGTATGTTTCCATAGTTGGAGCCTCGGACGTCGGCTGGCGGGGTTAAGCGGTTGAGGAGAATGGGCTGACGGAGGGAGGGTGTAATGCTCTTTGCGGAGGCCTAGGGAGGGCGTTGTTGTTTTGTAATGTTTATGTTGGAGTGTTGCAGTGTGTCGTTTGGGACATGGTGTGGGGTATGTATCGTATACGTTGGAGTAATTCATTCTGTCGGTTGGGAAGGGGCATGGGTGGGGCAGTGATTTTTTGGAAGGACAAGGGGCATTTTTGCACAAAAAAGTAGTAAACATCTTCGTACATTTAAAAGAAGTAGTATATATATATATATATATGAAAACAAAAATTCAAGAAATTCTCTCTCTCTCCCACATATCCCATATTTCTCTCTCTTTTGTTTAAAAGGGTTGGAATTAAACCTCATTAAGACTAATTTTAGTATAAAGTTATTTCATAACTAGAAAAATTTTAAAGTTGTTACAATTAACCTTTTTAACAAAAAATGAAAGGGTGACGAGATATATCTCTGGAGGGGGCGGGGCTATATAGTTCGATGATAATTTTTCTTTTTGCAATGTAATAGTATGGTTTTCTTAAAATCGTTGGGGGGCGGTCGCCCCTCTCAGGCTCCATTCTTGCTGTAGGGCTAGCTGTCCTATAAGAGTGTAATGCGATCGATCCGGTTATTCATTTCGACAATAAATGAGCAATAGATGGTTCTGATAACTAGGAAGTCGGATTAAATTCGAACCGTCCATAACAAAATGAACGGTCAGATCAACCGCAATATAGGCTGTGCCGTACAGAATTTCCAAGTCCCGAAAAAGGTTGGTAGTTTAGCTCTGATTTAGAATTAAAACACGTGCATCCTTGGCCGGAGATTAGAAAAATCCGCCGTCAGTGACTTGCAAGGAAAAGGCAACACTAGGTTCAGAGGATCTGTACTAAAGACAGAGGTACGGTTCTACTTTTTTAAAAAAGTGGATTTTTGAAAAAAAAAAGGTAAATTTCAAGATAAAAAATTATGTATTTATGTAAATAATTTTTTTATCAATATAAATCTTATTTGATAGATCTCATTGAGATCTTTTAAATGGTGCAAAAATGATTTAAAAATGATTTTTCATTTTTATTATATTTAAATTTAAAATTACTCTCTTTTTAAAAAAGAAGACTTTTAGAAAAAACGGAATGGAGTCAGAGAATATTCAATGGCCTTGGGCCTGCAACACTAGGTTCAGAGGATCTGTACTAAAGACAGAGACTATTCAATGGCCTTCGGCCTTGGGGCCAAGGAGTAATTATTAAATACTTTTTCTGTCCCCTTTAAAGTATCCTGTTTCGTAATTTTAACTTATTAAGAAAATATAATCATTACATCTTTTACATCAACTTTTATCTTAATTTTTCCTACTTACCCTCTATGGAAATATCATAATTACACTTTTACTCATTAACTTTTTAAAATGGAATCTACTTTTAGGGACAAAATAGAAAATGCACCAACTTTTATCCACAAATTTTATAAAATGGATACTTATTAAGGGACAGCCCAAAATAAAATACTAGACTTTAAAGAGAGGATGGAGGGAGTAGCACAGAAGTATGGTAGACCATTTTACAATCACATATTTTTGTAGAACTCATACACTTATGCTTTGTTCTCTTTTAAATTCAAAAAGAATTTTTCAAAAAATTCCCTCTAGATTCTCCCTACTTTTAACATTTCTCTCTCTATCTCTCTCCACTTATTACACTTACAATTTTTCAAAATTTTTTTCAAAACATGAACCAAACAAAGCATTAATCTCCCAAAAATGTGTAATTGTAAAGTGATCCGGAATATCACACGCCGGTATTTTCGGACTACTGTATAATTTCACGAGGCCAAGCCTCTCCCCACCACACGTTGTTGTGAGGTCTTCACAGTTATTATTCTCACGCTTCTGTTTACATCCTAAAATATACCACCCAAGAAAAACAAAAACACATGGCATCAATATAGTGCATCACCCAATCAAAATACGTCGTGGTTAAGCCTAAGATATAGAGGATCAAAGGGTTAAATTATGATGTAATTTTAGTACTAAACGGTATTGTTTGGATTGGAAATGACCATGTTTGGTCATCAAATAATAGATATTAAGATGATAATTAAGCACAACTGCCGATTAACTCTTAAAACCATCGAATGGTGTCATTAGAGGCCTGTTACATGGGAAAATCGGTGTTGTTCAGTTGTTCACAGAGAATCATCTGAATAAATTATTTTGACACACTAACTCATGTTGCACAAAAGCAGGAACCCAGTTAACCACGATCAGCATCAACGAACGTGGAAGGTGAAGAGTTTTCTGAGAAGACCAAGTCAAGCAGTAGTTTAAAGGCCTTTGCAACCGTTTTTATCAAACGTTTTAAAGAACACAAATGAGTCCGGGTCGGTTGTGAGTGTTATGAACCCTACGACCGTACCTTCCTTTTAATTATTTGAAAAAACCAAACAATTCCGTAAGTTTAGTAATTACCAATAAATCGCAGTTGATTTTAGAATTTAGTTTTGTTCTCCAAGATCTATTTAGTTTGCATTAGTTAGAATTTTACCAATAATGTTCTTGGGGGGAGTTACAAATTTTTATTACTCTTGGTCGTTGTTGAACTCTTCGATGACTCAATAAGTAGTCTTTGTAGGTAATGGATACTATCAAATTCCACGAATTAACGGTAGTGAAAATCACTGTTAACCCCGGTTTGGTAGTTCAAATGCTCTGCTTCCAGGGGAAGTGATTTTTAATTATGTTCGTTAGAACATTCGTGGCTAGAAAACGTGAATCACAAATCTGCTGCTAGAAGTCCTTTTTTTTTATAACTCAAATAAAGAAATTTGTATCATAAACTATAAAGTCCACTTTGGACTACCAAATGAAAACGTGCATCACAAATTCGTGGCTAAAAAACGTAAATCACAAATTTGTACGTACCTAGAAATGTAGTTATTGATTTCTTATTTCTTACGAAGTTTACACCTTACCTTTCATACTCCACGGCGAGAAGAGCAAGAGGATTCACTATAAATAGAAAGAGAAACAAAGAACCAGCTATACCCATAACTCTGAATGAAGCACCACAGATATTCAGGGACAAACCTCTAATAGAACCCAAAAGAGAGACACAAACTCTTAGTGGAACCCTAAGAGATAAATAAAATCCTACTCCCTCTGTCCCTTTTTTAGAGTCCGATATTCCATTTTGAGCTGTCCCTTAATAAGTGTCCATTTTGTAAAGTTAGTCGGTAAAAGTTGGTGAATTTTCTATTTTGCCCTAAAAGTAAATTCCATTTTGAAAAATTTGTGAGTAAAAATGTAATTATGATGTTTCCATAAACCCTTTAATTATCCTAGCATATCAAAGGACCGTTCAAAACATAATAAACACAAAACAAAGGCTAGAGTAAATTCTTCAGAGGTCAGAAGACTAATGCTTTGTTCTCTTTCATTTTCAAAAAGAATTTTTTTAAAAATTCCCTCTAGATTCTCCCTACTTCTAACATTATTCTCTCTATCTCTCTCCACTTATTACTCCTACAGTTTTTCAAAAAAAATTTCAAAATATAAACCAAGCAAAGCATAAATTCACACGGGTGAAAAACCCCAAACCATTCTCACGGCTATAGCCATACCAGAAAAAGATGCAACTACTTGTGACCATATAGACATATGAAAGAAAATAGGAGAATGGTCTCAATTCCCATAGAAACCAACTAGGGCGCAAGACTGTGTGGAACTGATCTCATACCTAAAACTGAGCTCACACATGTAAATACAACAACTTCCCCTTTTTGGTACTTAGAAGGGTAGGAAGTTCTTTAATCCAACACCAATTAAAGTTGTGTAATTCTATCGAGCAGCTGGTGTGCATTATGCTATGATTCTTTAGGAAAGCAAAGTAAAATGCAGATGTGCGTATGTACCATTTCAGTAATCCATTTTTGGCTCCTAACAAAATCAAAGATCGAAGATGGTTTGACCAATAATAGACATAGCTTTGATCTTAGAAGGGTTATGAGCTGGAACAGTGCAGCTATAAGGTCTTTTGTGCGGTATTGTGTCTAGGCATAAATGTACATGGGTTAATTGGAACTACAATTATGTCATTAAGAATCAAATGGCTTTGGACAATGAATCTGAACTCTTCACGTATAGGGATATAGCCACACCTTTTACTAAATGTATTACTGGGGATGGCTCTTCGACCTTTCTTTGGCATAACAATTGGCACCAAGTTGGGCCTCAACTGACTCCTAGAATCACATTGCAGTGAACTGTGGTACTTGCATAGAAGCAAAGGTCTCATGTATTATCCACAACAATGTTTGGACTTGGCCTTTCCGCTCTCTCCCCGTGTATCCATTTCATGATCAACCTTAGTCTTCTACTCAAGACTGTAATCTGGTCCATTTCTCTCTCCTCTAAGAACCAAGTTTCTTCCACTTGAAATCCATTAGGATCAATGACGGATCTATATGTGGTCATATAGGAACCACAGCCCCCGTGTTGTTTTGGGTGAGGTTTTTTTTTTTTATTAATTTTAATATTAATATTAGCAATTTTTTGTTTGTTAATAACACCTAAATATTATATTTTGTATTAAGTGCTATTTAGACATTTAAATCCTTTAAAAATGTGTTTGTTTTGGATCCAAAACCCAATTTTTCTTTCTGCGCCACAGTCTTCTATAAGTTTTTCCTTCAATTATTTATCTCATTCCTCTTTCTATCTCTCTCCACTTATTACTTAAAAAACCTCTCTCAAAGTCTAAACCAAACAAATTATTAGATTTTCGAACCTTGAAATTTCAAAATCTTGTCCATAGTTCGGTTCCCGTGTTTACAAAATCCTGGTTCCGTCCCTAATTAGGATCCAACAACTCTAGTTCTTTTCTTCTTTTTTTTGATTACGCAGGTGGTGTCCGGGCCAGCTTATGCGCACATCGACTTATTCTGGACCCCAATCCCACCGCCCACTATATTTGGGGGTAATTAGCATTTAATAACACCATGTCTCTATGCAATCTTCGTGATCAAAATATAGACTACCTGTTCTTAGATTGTTGTTTCTCTGCCCAGGTTTGGACTCATATTGCTAAGCTTTGCATCCCTATTGGCCCAAGACTCTGGCCATAACAAAGATTACTTGGGCACGTTCAAAGTTCATGGGGAAGTCTTTTCCTAATGTCCTAAATACACTTAATTATCGGTGCCATGATTCATTTTAGCATCCTCAAGACTTCCTCCTCCGTTATCGATCGAGATTTATGATCTCTTCCATTTGATTTGTGCCGATGTGCGTAAGCATCTAAACTGCCCAATAAAAAACAGCAAACCCTAGACTGGTAGAACCGGATAGAGGGAGACGCACACGCGCGCACACACACAGCGAGCGAGAGACAGAGAGAGAGAGAGAGAGAGAGAGAGAGAGAGAGAAGGGCACCTGTTCGATTCACGATTTGGGCTGTTGCTGATTAGTGATTACACAGAAAACCCTAGACTGCGTAGAAACGGATATGGAGTA